>CALYCR020000678.1:0-12821 GCA_944470395.2 Schistosoma turkestanicum
ATTAGAAACCTGGAAGCACTGAACGGCCGTCAAATCCTAGTATGGACTATTCAGCAGGGCACATCCATGACCTCCGCTCGCGAGATTGATCACTGTTAGACATTAACACCGTTGGGTGCCGGCCCAGTGGTCTAGACGTTGGGAGTTCGCTCGCAAGACCAAAGGTCCTAGGCTCAATTCCTGCAAGTAGCGTGTGTTGTAGATGCGCACTAACACCGATGAGTCCCATACTAGGACGAAACAGACATCCAGTACTTCCAAGTTTCTAATGGTGATCTAACAATGATTAATTCACAATTTCAATATGAAAATACACTTATCACTTTTTGTCTGTCATGTGAATATATTCATGTGTGTGCATTTTAGAAAAAATCTTTTTAATCGTATATTTGATTAACTGTTTACAACACCATGTGACAATTGACATTGAAACATAGTTAATCTTAAAAAGAAATTGGTACTATCCAGTTCATTCGTTACATTAGTCAACCTAATTTGACCAACAAAAACTCAATACGAACAATCCATTTTGCAAATGATTCATTATATATGAGTTTTTTTTTAAAAAACTCTGATCAATGTTTAACCAACAGTAGAAACCTGAAAGCCATTGAAGGCTCTTTCGGCTATACATGGGACTCTTCAGTAGCGCGGCATCCACGACTTGGCAATCGGGAATGGAAACCTCGGTTTCATTTTGCGAATGCTTAACTACTTGACCATTGAACCTACATCTAATAGTTTCATTAATAAATTTACCCACACACATATATAAAGACACGAAAACACGTTTATAAAATCATTTCTTTCAACAAAGTAACGAGAGTATAATTGCCAACTATTATAACGATAATTGAATGACGTAATCAATAGATTACATGGACATAAAATTATTTTGGGGCACAGTTTTGGAGGTCTGCGATTTTTTTTACACATTTGAAACCATGAATCGATCAATGTTAGACCACCATTAGAAACTTGGAAGCACTGAAAGACGACCATTTCGTCCTGGTATGGGACTACTCATCAGCAGTGCGCATCCACGACTCCTGCTCACCGCAGGATTCGAACCCGGGACCTTTGGCATTGTAGGCGAACGCCTAACCATCGGACCACTGGGCCGGCATCTAACGGTGTTAATATCTAACTCTGATTGATCTAGGGATTTTGCGCAACCTCACCTGTTTGTCTTTGGTAGTTACTGCCTACACCCGACAGGGCTGATGAACTCCATAGGTCACGTCTTCTCAACTAGAACTCCGAGAATTTCCTCACGAAGCTAGTCACTAGTGAGCACTGTTACGATATTTTGGGGCACAGTTTTGGAGGTTTGCGATTTTTTTTTACACATTTGAAATCATCAATCAATCATTGTTAGACCACCATTAGAAACCTGGAAGCACTGGACGGCCGTTTCGTCCTGGTATGAGACTCATCAGCAGTGCGCATCCGTGATTCATTAAACAAAATCAAATAGTATCATGACTGAACCACTCACTACATTACGGTTGGAATACTCATCATTTAAGAAGTAGCCATCCTTCGTTGAGAAACCTATTAAAGTATTTGAAAGATTAGGAATTGCTAGGAAGCCTATAAAATATTGATTAAGAAGTAAACTATCAAACGTAATAGATTTCAAAACACTTGAAGTGTAAATTGTACATTTCCAGTTTGCTTTTAAGTAAACAAATGGCCTTGTAATATTTTTTTAAAGCTACATATTGAATACTAAACGTTTTTATGGAGTGTTTAAATAGGTCAGAATATATTTTCAGTAAGTGCTTCCTAGATCGTTTTCATATTCTAGGATTTAATTGCCCTTTTTAGCTTATACAAACGTACATGCACACATAGGTCATAGGAGCTGTAAGGAGTTCATTTTTATACAATTAATTAAAGCTGTCATAAAAATGTCAAGGTTATCTTAAGCATTAACCAAGGTTGATAGTAGTCGAGTTTAAAAAAACCTAATGACTGGTATAATGAACGCAATTCTTTTTTAATTAGAATTGTAAAGAATAGTGTTATTGCATAATGTAGTCATAAACCGATCATCGTCAGACCACTATTAGGAACCTGGAACCGCTGAACTGACGTTTCGTCCTGGTATGGGACTCATCAGTACGCACCGACGACTCCTGCGCCTGACAGGATTCGAATCCAAGGCCTTCATTCTTGCGCGCCAACGCCTAACCTCGAGACTACTAGACCGGCATCCGGTGGTGTTAATTTCTAACTGTGATCAATCTAGAGATTTTGCATGACCTCACCCGATAATTTCACTGTGTTACAAAATTAATTTCCATAATTACACTTACAAAAATGTTTTAAAATGTGCTCACTAGTGACTAGCTTCGTGAGGAAATTCTCGGATTTCTAGTGAGAAGACGTGATCGGTAGGGTTCAGCCCTATCGAGTGTATTCAGTAACTACCAAAGACAAATAGGTAAGGTTGCGCAAAAGCCCTTGATCAATCAGAGTTAGACATTAACATCGGTGGATGCCAGCCCAGTGGTCCATAGGTTGGGCGTTCGCGTGCTAGACCAGAGGTCCTGGGTTCGAATTCTACGAGGAGCAGGAGTTGTGGATGCACACTGCTGAAGAGTTCGGTACTAGGACGAAACGGCCGTCCTCTGCTTCCAGATTTATAATAGTCATCTTACAATGATTGATTGATGGCTTTAATTTGCAAAAATGAGCACAACCAAAGTCACTTCCACAAATTATGGACAAATCTGAACCGTGAATTAATCAGCTTACAACGTAAATAACTAGACTATAGTTTAATGATTCAAATATATATAATGGTTGAAATGAGGCTTAAAAGCCCTTCTTTTAGTACACATTAGACACATAGGTGCCTCCTTCTGAGAAATCTCAACTTGATACAAATCATGCCCTGTTCACTTTGCCGATCTGTAGTTTTCCCACTCATTATGTTTTTTTGCTTGATTAAGAGGGATTTAGCGATTTCAAATGCAGGTAAGCCAAACCTAACTCTAACACATTACAATTATTGCATTATTCACCTCTATCAACACACATAATTACACATTTGAAATCATCAATCAATCATTATCAGACCACCAGCAGAAACCTGGAAGCACTGAAACACGGCCGTTTCGTCCTGGTTTGGGACTCATCTGTGGGAGTGCGTATCCACGACTCCTGCACATCACAAGATTCGAACCACGGACCTTCGGTATTGTGAGCGAACGCCTTACCATCGGACCACTGAGCCGCCATCCAATGGTGTTAATGTCTAACTCTGATTGATCTAGGGATTTTGCGTGACCTCACCCATTTGTCTTTGGTAGTTACTGCCTACACTCTACAGGGTTGAACTCTACCGGTCACGTCTCCTCACTAGAACTCCGAGAATTTCCTCACGAAGCTAGTCACTAGTGAGCACTGTTACGATATTTTCAGTTACATCTTTGGGGATTTTCGGTCCGATGGTCAGAAGTTCGCGCACAATACCGAAGATCCTGGGTTCGAATCCTGCGGGGTGCAGGAGTCGTGGATGCTCAATGCTGAATAATACATTGAATTTATCGACGACTAGTTCGTATCGATTTCCTTCTGTCTTAATAATCATTTTTCTCATTGGGGAATCTTCTTCAACACTAATGTTATCTGTTCATTAAATTATTTATTCACTGGACAAAATTTCTACAATTTGATCAAGTTAGACATTAACACTGTTAGATACCGGCTCATTAGTCTAACGGTTAGGTCGTTTACGCACAATACCGAAGGTCCTGAGTTTGAATCCTACGGGGTGCAGGAGTCGTGGATGCTCAATGCTGATGAGTCCCATATCAGGACGAAACGGCCGTCCAGTGCTTCCAGGTTTCTAATGGTGGTCTAACAATGATTGATTGATGATTTCAAATGTGTAAAAACACAAATCTCCATAGCTCTAACTGAAAACACCTAATTACACACAGTTAAGTCTTACACAATAATCTTGACCAAAATGACATCAATATGAACATGATTAAAACTCACGTTAAATTTCAATTGTACTGAAAATATGATGCTTTCTGTGTCTTTTGTTCTATTTAAAGTAATGTTAATCTAATTTGGAGTAGATTTTTTGATTCTCTGAGGAAATGGTTTACATTTAGTCAAATAAGAAAAAATGTCTAAAATTCAATTTCCTACATATTAGAACCTTATAATTATAGAATTAGTTTGACTATTCACCATTCATCATTCAATGTTCAATTTATTGGTAATTATGAAATTAAAAACTTGAAAACTTGAATTAATCCAAGGATAGATGTAAGGATTTGCTAAAGAATTTTCAAAATGGAAAAAAAACTAAACATTTGAACTGTGTCATGACGTTACATTGATTTCTATTGTCACATATAGGTAACATTAGTTAACGGCATAACTTCATTTAAACATGAAGACATATGAATGATATGATTTGAAACGTGATTCTTTTACGTATTTATCAACAAATCACACCTGGAAAATTTCAGAATCCCGGCGGCTTCCTTGAATATCCGGGCTACTTTAATCCTAACATCAAAATATTTCAACAAGTTACCACATTATGTCTATTGTTCGCATAATCTGTTTAGCCGCGTATATAAAGATAGTTTACGAGCTGTTGCTTCACAAGGTACTGTTGTAGTGAATGAGAACACAGGTGGGGCAACCGAATTGTATTTAAAGAAAATTACAGAGTTACTCAGTCAAAATCGGAAAACCATATCGTAAATTGTTCATTTGCAAAATATCAGTTCATCCTATGGAACTGGACTGTTCCTGTTGCCAAACATCAATCCATTGTCACTATTCATGCGTTTCATACAAATTCCATTGTGTTCTAACTCTTCCTTTCTTGATCTTCCCCCATATTATGCTACAAGACTTTACGTTGACACTCACGTTATATACTACTTGTAAGTAGTTCGCACCACAGCACCACACTGTTACACTTGTTACACTTGCTTAAAACTATTACGAGAACAAAACAATGAACAAGCGTTCAGGTAGGCTACTCTGATCCCTTGACCGAAATATACTAGCAAAAAGTTTTGATATAGCGTAGAAAGTGTATTCTACAAACATCCAGCTAGCACACAATGAATCCAAGCAGACAAATCGTGTTTATTTATACACCATAGAGACGTCCTTTGGACAGTCACAAAACATAACACAATAACCAATCACAGCCAAGGATTCTCCTGGTGTGAAATGTGATCACATATTGTTTTGACACGTCATTTATGCCTATAATTCGTATAATCTGTTTAGGCGCATACACAATGATAGTTATGAGCTGTTGCTTGACAGTCAGTTAGTTGCAACATAAAACTTCATACGTAAGTACATCAGTTCAAGTTGCCATGCCACATTAGCACAGAGATGTAATTGTCAATTCAAATCCCATAGTAGTAAACGTAGTAAAAGTATTAGAAGTAATCGGAGAGATTAGGGTTCGTAGATATTATGCAAGAAGTATAATTCAGTGAGGTAAATTTAGAAAAAGAAAGATAGAGGTGCTGACGAATCAAGAAGATTAGGATTTTAGAGAGCACAACGAATGGATGCACTTGCGCCATTGCAAACGATTTTGAGGCATGTCGTCTAAGGACTCTAACCATTGGTGACTTTCATCTCGCGGACCCCAACCAGGTAGTCAACATCTACCAACATGACTCAGTCCACTTGTCAATGACTTCATGGATTTCTGCCATGTTTTAGTCTGGCCGCCCCTCTCTTTCTTCCAATCTACTCCTACACCACAAAACATAGCTCGTCGAGGCAGTCGGTGGTTAGGCATACGTAACACATGTCCCAACCATCTCAACTGATGAAGTTTCATTACTTCATCTATTGATCTGCCATTCTTACCTAGCACCCGTTTTCTTAATAACAGCGTTGCTCACTCGGGTGTCCCAGGATACTCGAGTAATGATTTGAAGATACCTATGATCGAAAACCAGTAACCTACGAATATCTTCTACTCTCACTGGCAATGTTTCACAGTCACATAGTATGTTTACTTGACAAGGTACATAAAAATACAATCCAAAACATCTCGCTCAATAGGTGGTCAAACTTATTCACACATTGCTCACTAAAAGAATTCCATATTTTACTAAACAAACATTATTGAATACAGAGACATTACTGATATGACTACTATTTTATCAATTAATAAATCAAATTGAAACACAACTAACTAACTAACTTTGTTTTGTATACAACCAATAAATTTATTTTAAAAATTTCGAAACTACTGATACTACTAAAAACAATTGTGTTGTTTATATATATCTGCCTAGAGAATCATTGATTTTTTTCTTTTCGTTATACTCAAACGCATAACACTTGACTGCTTTCATGTTTACACTTCATTGACAGTACACAGATTATTATTATTATTATTATTATTATTATTATCATTATTAAACCTATTCTGTGTGATTGACTGAAATTAATTCATTTAAGCAGAACATTAAGATAATGAAAATATTCATTAGGTGATCAATTGTAATCTTTGTGACCAATACTCAGAAAATAAAAGAATGAAAAATCTTTTCTAAGTAGGAATTACTAATACACAGTAAGTAGTACACAGAAATACGGGGGATGTTTCTCGCTATTTTTTTTTTTTGATAACACCCTGAAATCATGAGTCAATCATTGTTAGACAACCAGTAGAAACTTGTAAGCTATGAAAGACGGCTGTTTCATGCTGGTATGGGACTGATTCATCAGCAGTGGGTATCCACAGTTTCTGCTACTCTCAGGATTCGAATCCAGGACCTTTGGTCTTGCTCGCAAAAGCCTAACCTCTGGACCAGCTGGTCGGCATCCCACCGTTGATTCGTTTATGATTTCAGTGTGTAAAATACAATGATCTCCATAACTCAAAAATAAAAAATTGTATGATGTGCTCATTAGTGACTAGCTTCGTGAGGAAATTCTCGGAGTTCTAGCTAGAGGATCTGATCAGTTTGGAGTTCAACCCTGTCAGTAGAGGTTGCGCTAAATCTCTAGATTAATCAGAATTAGACATGAACACCGTAGGATGCCGACTCAGTGGTCTAGAGGAGATTAAGCGTTCACTCACAAGACTGAAGGTCCTTGGTTTGAATCCTGCGAGAGGGCGGGTTTCTTGGATGCACACTACCAAGGAGTCCCATAGTAGTATCTTTAAGTGACCGTCCAATGTTTCTATGTTTCCATTAATAGTAGTCTAAGAATGTATTCATTTGAATAGTGCATTCAGTGTACCTCTTAAGAAAAAGTATTTTATTGAAAACTAGGCTAAATAATTTCATTGTTCAATTGACTGATTGAAATGTTCATTTAATGACTATTTTATTATTCAAATATTAAAAGAATTGAGGCGCGAAAACTGAATTTTGATTTTAATTATCTGATAGTAGAAACTTACAAAACCTATTGTTCTATGAAATATTGAAAATTATTTGGTCTGTTGTAATTAATTAAGGTGACAGTGTCAAATTACAATGTATTCCAGAATTTTCACTAAACCAAATCAGGCAGTTCTTTATATTTTCATAGTTAGATGATTGTTAGAAAGTAATTGTTAGTATAGGGTTGTACAGATTGGTGAGTTGTAGTGTACTCATGAACCGATCAATGTTAGTAGACCACCACTAAAATCATGAAAGCACTGTACAGTCGTTTTTTCCTAGTATGTAACTCACTAGCAGTGCGCATTCAAGACCACGTAATTGGAAAACGAACCCAAAGTCTTCGGTCTAGCGTACGAATGCAGATGTGAGGGCACGGATTGGCAAAGAAAGGGCTGCATTTCTACAGTTGGAAAACATCTGGAACTCAAAACAACTTTCAAACAAAACCAAAATCAGGATTTTCAATACAAATGTCAACACAGTTCTACTGTATGGAGCGGAAACATGGAGAACTACCAAAGCCATCATCCACAAGATACAAGTGTTTATTAACAGCTGTCTACGTAAAATACTTCGTATTCGTTGGCCAGACACTATCAGCAACAAATCAATGTGGGAGAGAACAAACGAGATTCCAATGGAGGAAGAAATCAGGAAGAAGTGGTGGAAGTGGATAGGACACACACTACGAAAAGCATTTAACTGCGTCACGAGACAAGCCCTCACATGGAACCCTGAAGCCAAAAGGAAAGAGGAAGGCCAAAGAATACATTATGCCGAGAAATAAAGAAAGATATGAAAGGAATGAACAAACATTGGACAGAACTGGAGAGGGAAGCCCAGGACAGAGTTGGTTGGAGAAAACTGGTGGGCGGCCTATGCTCCATTGTGGGTAACAGGCGTTAGTAAGTAAGTAAGTACGAATGCTTAACCTATGGACCACCGAGTAGGTATCTAACAGTATTAATCTATAACTTCATTCAATCCAAATTTTTTAAGATTATAGCAATTATCTATGTTCATAAAATATGTTTCTGATTAAAATGGCACGCAATCAATTATTCGGAAGTATTGTAGTGAAGGAGAACACAGGTGAGGGCAACCGAATTGTATTTAACGAAAATTACAGAGTTACTCAGTAAAATAGCAAAACCATATCATAAATCGTGTTAATTTGCAAAATATCATTTCATCATATCAAACTGGACTGTTCCTGTTGCGAACAACATCAATCCATTGTCACTCACTATTCATGCGTTTCATACAAATTCCATTGTGTTGCCCCCACTCTTCCTTTCATGATCTTCGCCCATGTTCTGCTGCCAGACATTACATTGACACTCACGTCATATACTACTTATAAGTAGCTCGCACCACAGTATCTATGATTACCGTTTATAAATAAATCACTGACTATGTAACAAGATTAAAATTTTAAATCTATCTATCAATTCATCTATATAACTTTGACATGACACAGAGTCGGTGTCTCATATATGTTTCTACTTATCGCAATATTGCATCTTGCTATTATTGATTTTCTCTCAAAAGGAAAAGCTAATTTTCGCATAATCTGGTCGATAATTAATTTTGTATTGAGTGAGGATGTTAGTAGATCCTTAGAAAAAAAAATCACTTGAAATTTTGAATTTTTTTTTTAATTTTCGCGCCAAAAGCGCTCAGTTTTTGTTTTACCGATTTGGAAGGATTTTGAACGTAATTTGATTTGTTTTCTCTCTCTTAGTATGTAATTTTGGGATGCCTTTCAAAGATATTTGTACTGTTTGTATCCTGCATGAGTTGAGTGCATGTTATCCGATCTTCCAGGCCTAATTGTTGAATGATAGAAATTTCCCGGTGGCTAGAAACATCTTGCTTTGGTTAGCTGAGCTGAGTTGGATAGGTATATATTAGCTCTGTGTTGTTACTGGAATGCTGGTTATAGGTTCCATTCGCCAGTACCCAAGTGTTATCGTAAAAAATATCCCGGAAATAGCAAATTTTATACAAATAAGTATACACAAACTATCCATTTCTTTAAGTTTAATCGAACCAAGTATTGTTCTAACTTTCAGTAATAAATTTTCAAGTATCTTGACCGAATTGTGCCCTATTAGGTACTATGTATACCCTTTCGAATGTCCAACATCGGTTTCATAGTTTGGATCGCAAACTGATCTTAGCTAGACTACCATTAGAAACCTGGAAGTACTGGATGGCTGTTTCGCCTAGAATGTGACTCCTCGGCACTGCGCATCTGTCAACATCACATGCGAGGATCGAACCCAAGACATTTCGTTTCATTCACAAACACTGAGCTGACATCCGATGGTGTTAATATCCAACACTAATCAGTTTAGGTAGTGCGCAACAGTCGTCTGTTACCTAAGACGAAAAACGTTTTCCCAATCTATTGGTAATAGCCTCTCACGAGAACTTTAAAAATTCATCTTGTAGCTAGTCCCTGGTGAGTTCCTGATTGCCATTAAGGAAGTGGATTTATAGAGATGGAATTATCTTTGCAGTTGGAATCACTTACTTATCCCAGCACATTAGTTTAAAGGTTAAACGTTCGCGTACAAAAGCAAACGTCTCGAGTTCGACTTTCGTGTGCGAGAGTTATGGATGCCCACGGATGAGGAGTTTCATACTAGGATGATACAGACATCCAGGGCTTCTAGGTTTCTAATTCTCGTTTAGATAACATCAGTTCATGTTTCTAATTATCAACTTAATACAATCTTTATTAATCCCAGTTATAAATTTTTTTTAATATTCGGTTAAACTTAAATAGTTTCCAATTTAACACCTACACATTATAGGATTTCTAAATATTGAATATAATTGAAAAATCCCGCTATTTTTCAATACTCTAAAGGATTTTCTCTGCATAATTCATGTGTCACATTTAGGTGACCTTTAGTGACATATATTTTAAAAGATAACTCAAAAATTCAGGCAGAAATTATAAACTTTTAGCGTATCAAATTCATCAGAGTATTTTTAAATTAAACATAAAGTTTTTGTTACATAAAAAAAATACTTGGTAGATATCAAAAAAAGTTTAGATGTGCTCAACGTGTCCAATTGGTTCTTCGGGGGCTGACATCAAGGGATGCAGTCCCATGGTAGCCACTTACCAACCAGCAGTTCATATGCCATACGTCCAATCAGGATACTAGAGCACATGTACACCATTGGTTTGGAGGCAGAGTTTTTTTCCGGTTTCCAGTAACCCAGTCACAGTTCCGTAAACTGTCTTTTCTTCCACTTGTCACAAGAAAGCAGTGAGTAGGACTTTGGTGTTAGTGGCTTTAAACGTGTGGTCGCATCAAAGCATTTAGAGAGAGCAAGAGGGCAAACTATCCCCCCTGTCATGCATTTGAGGCTAATCTGATAAATACTTAATTACTTACTTACGCCTGTTACCCCCAATGGAGCATAGGCCGCCTTACAGTTTTCTCCCTCTCCAGTTCTGTCCAATATTTGTTCATTCCTCTCATATCTTTCTCTATTTCTGGGCGTAATGTGTTCCTGGGCCTTCCTCTTTTCCTTTTGCCTTGAGGGTTCCATTTGAGGGCTTGTCTTGTGACGCAGTTCAGTGTTTTTCGTAGTGTGTGTCCTATCCACCAACTCCACCACTTCTTCCTGATTTCTTCCTCCACTGGAATCTGGTTTGTTCTCTCCCACAGTACGTTGTTGCTGATCGTGTCTGGCCAACGAATCCGAAGTATTTTGCGTAGACAACTGTTCATAAATACTTGTATCTTCTGGATGATGGCTTTGGTAGTTCTTCAAGTTTCCGCTCCATACAGTAGAACTGTCTTGACATTTGTATTGAAAATCCTGATTTTGGTTTTGGTTGATATGTACACATTTGAAGTCATCAATCAGTCATTGTCAGATCACCATTGGAAACTTGAAAGCCATGAAAGATGGTCGTTTCATGCTGGTATGGGACTCATTAGCAGTTTGCATCCACGACTCCTACACCTCGCAGGATTCGAACCCAGGACCTTCAGTGTTGCACGTAAACGCCTAACCTCTTAGTTGTTTATTCAAGTTAATAATAATAATAATAATAATAATAATAATAATAATAATAATAATGACGATATGTATATTTTTCCTTCGCTCCATCCCTTTATCTCTCTCTTTCTCTCTCAACTCTAACACTTTTATCTTGATTGTTAATCATCACTTAAAAAATAATAATAATAATACATTAATCAGTTAGGATGTACAAGTCATTTAAACATCAAATTTATCATGCTGAAATGATTTATATACTTGTGAATTGCCATTATAATAAATGGCCCATAGTCATTCTCTTCCTTCCATAGTAAATACAGTAAAGCTATCACTTGTACAGTTTTGTCCAGGCCCATTTCATCTGCCAGAATGGCGTTGATATGCATGCCATAACCACCTCGTACCTTCTATTTGATAGGGATGAAGGACTCCACAATGAATTGGGGACAAATAAGTTAGTTGTTCGCCGATCCATTTCGATTTCCAATTTTCGGTACTTCTATTCTTTCTTCTCGGTGTAAGTTGATTTCCGTAGGTATCACATAGCATTGTTGCAACACCAGAGCAATATCTATCAGCTAACCTAATGATATGTCGCCTCACTAAACGTGGTAATAAATTGCGTCCGCAAGGATCAAGAACTTTATATGCACTTCTGTGACTTTATTTATGGTCATAAGAGTTTAAACTTAACATATCTTATTCAACTGTCTCCCATGTTGTCAAATGCAACCATTTGACAAGGACTTCTCTGTATTCTGGTCATTTCATTTTATTCGGTGGTCGATTAGATTTGTTTTTATCGTCTGACCCATCAATCTTTTTATTGAAATTACCAATCGATCATTGTGTTAGACTATCATTTAAAAACTGAAATCTCAATAGTCTACATTACTCTATCATGAAAATCATAAAAAATGTACTCACTAGTGACTAGAGCCGTGAGGAAGTTCCTCTGACTTATGGTGAGAAGCCGTGACTAGTGCAGTTCAAATCTGTTCGGGTGTGCAGCAATGATCAACAAACACAGTGGAAGAGGTTGCGTGTAAGACTGTGGATTGATTGAAGTTAGATGGATGCCGGCTTAGTGGTCAGTACAAGTTAAGTGTTTCTGCGTGAAACCAACTGTCTTGAGTCATTTTGTTGCGTGAGGAGGTCGTGGATACACACTGCTGAAGAGTTTCATCCTAGGACGAAACGGCCATCCAGTGATTCCATGTTCCTAAAGGTGTTCTAACAATGATAGGTTCATCATTTCAATAAAGACAATTGAGTCACAGTATTTCCATTATCGTTTGCTCCCTACTATCAGCTTAAACTTTTGCCTAGTATGTGTAGTTATGTAACCCATTTCATTGTGATTATCAACTCATA
>CALYCR020000679.1:0-12747 GCA_944470395.2 Schistosoma turkestanicum
AAACTCATCCTTAACCTCGTCTGAACTGCATTCAGTGGGGGCATAGGCAGATACGATGAAGAGGCAACGGCGATTTTCCCTATCTTTCCGAGTCCTTACTGTCCCGTTTAGTCGGACAGCGCACAATCGACTATCTATTGGGATCCAGTCAAGGAGAGATTGTTCTGCCCTACGACTCAATGCTATGCCTACGCCAGCAAGATCCCGGGAAGCAGCATCAGGGCTACCGAATACACGAAGAGTAAATCGAGCTGCTTCTTTTTGACAAGGTGAAATCAGATTATTAATTTTACTAGGATCCTGTATGCGCGTTTCCGAGACGCAGCAAACATCGATGTCACGAGATTCTAAAGTCCTAGCTAATGATGCCTGTTGCCCTATTTGACACAATGTCCGTACATTAAATGCTCCAACATGTAGTCTAGAGCGAGGTTTAAGGAGACCAGGAACGACGTTTCGCAAACTCGCATCGTCTGCATTAGCTGTGCATTGTGATGAATGAATGTGAGAAGAGTTAGTCGTGGAGATAAGAGAGCTACTAGGGGGTGTAAGAAAGATTTGATTTTGACCAATTTGGTCTCGCGTGCTGTTATGGGTATGAGGGCGGTTGTCACTTCCCGGCTGCCCACACCGTGGAAGGTTGTTTCTTGAGGAACCTGAAAAGGAAAATAGATTAGTGTTGGTGCATGACCGCAGAGTCCAAGGGACAACTTGCTTGAGGCCGGTCACGCACAGCCTTTTTAAGAAATGTATTTTGAGGATTAGCTCCGTTCTTAAAGGCCCCTAGTGGGCACCCTTACCCAAGGAGACGGAAATCCGTGAGTTAGGGGAGGTGTGACATTTTTAGGGTCGACCTTTTCTAATCATTCCTTCCTTGTGAGAAGGCAGCATCGCTGCAGATGCTGGCTGTCCGAGGGAAACACCTTACTGCTGTCACACCCCTCTGCAGTCAGCAGTACGACTTCACCCTCAGACCTTGGGTAGTTGCTTTTAGTCTGATCGTTCTCCAATCGACCTGTCTGGCATGGTAGAACCTTGAGGAACATATGTTCCAGCCAGTATAGCTCGGTTGGGTTATCACGATAGGCAAGCCCGACCACCACGTCAAGGTAGCAGCTACGGTCGGGCTAATAGACATGTGATAAATCACGAAAGTGCAAACATTCCAATGAGACTAGTTAGCACACACACTACTGTTGCCTGCAACTATCACACATCAACTATACAAAATTGCTAATTTACAAGACTATCCATCTTTAAAAGCCATACATTTTGATTTATTGATCAAACGGATAGTAAACACAAAAAGCTGTAGCAAGTGGACACTAAATGTCGTCCAAAATTATTTATCAATCACTAAAACATGAAAAGCAGTTCACACAAAATGTTATGCAAAATATTGAATAATAATCAAAATACAAATGAATAAAAGAAACACACGAATACACGAATCAGTCACAATAATCAACGGGTGTCATGAATCAAACTTCAAGTTATTTATTCGGATACATATTTATTTATCTGTTACAAAATTGATTAGACACGAAACATCAAATATTTTGAGTATGTTGGCTTTTGATCAGAGGAATGTGCAGATGGATGTAGTATCACTGACTGAGTTCATCCAGGAATAAACGAACATTCATTTGACACTTTTCGACAACAATTCTTTAGTTTCTAAAGCGAATAAAACAAAGTCATAAAACACGATAAAGACTGGCAAAAATCGCGCTCGTATACATTTTAATAAACACAAATTGTGTCTCGATCGATGTGTCACTGAATGTCATACAAAAAGATGCATGGTATTAGTATTAGAAATAGATCTCGAGTTGTTTGAGTGATGTGCGTTTATTTTTAACACTACTACTGATCTCTCTCAAACGTTGAAAGAATCTACGCATCATGATCAGTCACAGAAAATTTCATGCGTGTTTTCTGTTTTGAACCGTACAACAAATTACAAAGTTCATTTATTGAGCAATATATTCGTTTAGTGCATTGTGAATAAATGCATCAGATCTCTCTGTTCTCTGATACTTCTTCAAAGATTATCGTTTTGTTACAATTAAGTGACAACTGCGTATCCTGGAAGCTTGAAATGTCAGATTCACACATGTTACTGCATTCACTGTCTGTGTGTTGACAGCTGTGTAATGAGACGGATAAACTTTGAAATTTCCTGTTCTAAACTAAGTTTGTGAATATGAGATTGATCAATCTAGTCAATTTATAACTGTGATAACAATAATCAAATGTGACAAACCTACATTTAATCGTTTCTTATATATCAATAAACCCATGACACAGCCGACGCTCAAAATGAAGAGCGAAATAAAAGTCGGTAATAAAATGTTTAGATATGAATGTGCTTGATTTTCGTCGGTCGTTATTTTCTGCAAAACAAAGCGAAATGCTCAATATGAAATAAGAAATATTTATCAACTGTCAGGTAATTTTTCTCGGCATTTTAATGAGTATTGATGAACAAAGTGAATAAGACAGGTTGTTTCAAAAATAGTCGTTCGGACGTTGTAATTACCGAGCAACTTTTCTAGATCATTTACTATTAGCTTGACAATCAGTGTGAAATTATTCACTCTCCTTCAACTGACTGATCACGTTTTATCCTGACGAACTTTTCATACTGCTTTTTTCATGGAATCACATTTCAGATGACAAATGACAGAGTAATTGGTCTGAAATCCCGTGTTACGAATTCCTTACAAACGTTGACAATTCATAATTTCAAACAGCATGCTTTCACACACCAAATATCGGTTCAAAACGTTGAAAGATAATTCAGAGCAAATCTCATAGATAAGCAGTTTCAAATCATTGCGCATCAGATCGGTAGGTTTATTACTACCTTTCAACAATTATTTCGCGAATCTCTCACTATTTCCTTGAAAACAACTTTATCTCAAAATAATAAAATTTTCGAAACATTGACCTGACCCAGTCAATAAGACGTGAATGATGTACATTAGTCAGTTCATACTAGTGAAATCGTACGACTAAACAGATGTGAAATGATGAATTTTTAACGAGCACAAATAATCTTTTAAGCTCATCAGCTACTTACATTACATTTGCGTTGTTCCCATTTGGCGGCATACATGTCCTTTTTGTTACTGCAAATATTTGCAGTTGAACACCAGTGACATTGTACATCGGATGTTGTTGCGTGTCGACATGAATTACGTGAACGTTGTCTAAAACAATAACCTTTAAAAAAGTCAGTTGAATGCAGTTAGGGCTCTTAAACGAAAATGAAACTGATAACAGAAATTATAGCTAGAAATCAAGAATGCTGCATCTTGAGTAAAGTGACTATTTCACTGACTAGATAGTTTACCCAAGCTAGCATGATGCGATGTCCGAAACTTTTTCCAGGAGATTCTCATTTCGACACAATATGTTTCAATAGAACAGACGTAAATCGAACGTTCAATGTGAAGGGTGATTAATAATGGTCGAAAAATCATCAAGTTATCTAATGTTTCCCCCATTTGTAAAAATGATATCCTGATAATTGCGATCACAATAAACCGGTAAACCTGGACTTAAAACTCAGCTTAGCTGGGTGCCAATTAGGCATTGTGTTTCAAGAGGAAACGTCATTCACAATTTCAATAAAAAGTCATAGATTATGTATAAGCGATTCCACTGAATGTCATTCCAGTAAATGAGCTACGTGAATCGACCGGATTGTTCATAGCATCTTACAGTGTCGTCGCTGGTTTATTTCTTTTCAAGTCAGTCAATCCATGTACAAATATGTTTGAGTCATCGACGATTCTAAAACTTTTTCAGCGGGAGCAAAGGCTATTTTATTGAACCCCTTTTTACTAGACATCTCAATCTGGAACATTGTTGCAGGTTTCAGAATTTTCTATTTACAACTGTCTAGCTGATCCAATATGAATTACATGGTAAATAAACCTCAGGTGATCTTTTGTTTTTTTCAAGTTTTGGAAATGTCATTCCGACAGTGGTGAACACGATGAATCCAAAATAACATAAACGCACACACTGTGAAAAATCATATAGTGCAATATCAATAACAGCTTTTGTACAACGCAGTTATCAACTGAATTAGATAAAAAGCATTTGGCAGATATCATAAATTCACAAATTTTATAGAAACTGTTCAGTTAAAAGTCAGCTCAATACATTTCAATATAGTTTGACTCGTTCAACAATGAAAGGATAAAGAACTTATGGGTGGATCATACGCTAATTAGGATGATTCAATGACCACTGATTATTCTCCGAAAAAATTACCTCACGGAAATTTCAAATTAGTTGAAAGAAAAAATTCCTTGGTGGGTCAGTGATTTATGAAAATGAAATTTACCAATTTCACGTACTTGTCGTTGGTTCAAACTCCACTAACGTGCGACGGGCAATCCAGGATTTGGGAATATGTATTTCATTGTATAAGATAGTTCCGTCTTTGGTCCAATGTGATGAATAGAAGAAGACAGTAAGAAACTATTGATTTCACATATCAAAATTATAAACAAGAATGTACAAATTGATTTTCGCTAGACTCAGTGAGGAGACATCATTCTTGATCAAATGTTTGTGTGCGCTTGCAGATTTGATAACAAAACAAAGAATATGCATAAATAATTCTACGGAATGTTATTCTGATAAATGAGCTCAGTGTTTATACCGAGAATGTTTAAATCACATGACAATATCGTTGCTTGTTTATTCCTTCTTCAAGTCAGTCAATCGTGATACAAATAGGTGTATTTCTTCGAAAATTCTAAAACGCAGTCACCGGGAACATAAGTTATTTTATGGTTGATTTTTTACCAGGCTTCACAATGTGGTGTATTATTCCAGCATAGTTTCCAGAATATGCTAATCACATTTGATTAGTGAATACAGAACTGCTCAAACAACCCACAGAGGTTAAAGAAAGTATGGTAAGACACTGGCCTACTAGACACAAGGAATGACGGACTAAATAAAACTTTAAGGAAACCACTAACATATAATTATGTGTCTCTTACTTTCGCACTGGAACGAAGCGTAAATCCTTGCATTGAGTTCATGTCGTTCATCGTATACTATTACCTGAAAAAAGAAATCCGTCATTATTTAGTAGTAAGTTCACATTAGGCTGTATACTCATTTCCCTTAGATAATTGTGATTTTGAATACAGGCATTTCAACGAAGTGTAAATTTTTGCATTGAGCCTGTTTCTTTCATTGTCTCCGGTAAACTGAAAATAAGGAAATCTGTCAATATTCAACCTGATATATATTAAGTTCACAGTAGTTTGAATACTCATTATGATTTGCAATCTATACATTCTGACTGTTTGCGAATTTGTTGCCATAATTAAAAATTGTGTCAACATGCTGCAATCTATATACCTCAAAATGAAGTATTCGTTGAGGAATGTCCGAGTTAACTGATCACCTCTTATACGAAACACAACAATCCACAAGACATTTTCGGTTTAACTGTCTATGCAAAGCTGTTCAATTCACATCATCTGTTGCTGAGTGATCTAATCAATCACGCTACAACAGTAACATCGATGATATGTTAGAATATGTATGTTCAATCCGAAATGTAAGACTCATTCTACTTTGTGGAAGAAACTTTTACACGTAATTCAATAATGAAATACGTAGCAGAATCAACTTAAAATGAACACTTCCATTGCCACTTTAGTGTATTCAGTAGTGTAGCTTACCCTTTCAAAGAATATAGAAAATTTTCCATTTGGATATATTAACACATATGTTTGAAATCTGACTGTAGACAAACGAACAAAAAATGTCAGATAAATCAACAAAATTGTGTTTTTGAATGAGATATTGTATTCTCGCTCAATCAGTGACCAGATTTCATAAGAAAGCCACAATGTTTCACTGAATGTTCACCTTCTGTCTAGTAGCATGAACTGAACCACAACACTGTACATTAACCTGGATAAATGCACCACTGTTATTTTAATGGATAATCTCTACCAGTGTTCATGCAATGAGTGAACGTGCTGATCACTAATCATAGATAAATATCAAATGCTCACAAATGGCTCTCTGACGTTCACTATTCAGAAACTCGTTATTTTTATCGAATGACTGGTCAACCAACTCACATTTATTTTCATCAAAATAAGGCGATTTCCGCACTCATTTTCAAACGATGGAAATAATGCTGTGGTTTATATAATTCAATGTAGTGTGACAACTATTCGCAGATATTGTTCAAACTCTGTTCTATAATTCACTGATGTTGTGTTTAGACAAAGAGAATATTTTGTGGATTATCCGGCTCTTAACTTTAACACATGTAAAAAATCCACAATATTTGTCAATTTTAAGACTGAATTGTGTGAACCTCTACTGAATCACTCTGTTTGTTTGATAGAACTTACCTGGTGAAGTAAGAAGCAATATAAAGCAATCGATATTGCTTTCTGAAATTATAACAGTAAATAATATCTAGTTATGTGTGAATTAGTGAAAAGTGATTTACTATATCCCTTCACATTTACTGATTTCAATACAGAATCCGTTTGTACAAGATTTTCGAATTACCTAACGAGATTCTAATAAACGTAGTTAATAATTGAGTTTCTAGCACCATTATTTCGATGACAAGATAAATGCTTTCAGTCTTTCGACTGACAATGATGTTAACACTCTGTGCGTTTTGAGATCTCAGGATAGGCTCAGAGGTCTATTTTATGTTTGCGACAATGACCCAAGAAATTTTAATTCAGGTTGAGACTATTCTACCATACGTATGGCTGAAGGCGTTTGATATCCAGTTAATCCACTTTGTTATCTCAGACCGATCGTCATTACTATCTGCATTTTCGATCAAGAAACCACATAAATTTCAGTTCTAGAAGACGATGAGGTGAACTTCGCAAAAGCTTTTCGTTATTGTCATGCTATTCACAATCCTCTTTCACTTTCTTCAATATGAGGTTTAATTTCAACATCCACGAACAAATATTTTCAATGTTTCTTTAATCTGACAGCATTTATGTGCATTAGAATATCTATCTCCATTTTACGTCAAAGAATTTAATACAAAAAGCACATGTTCATATTTCAAATAACGCATTCGGTTTGCGAAAGAAAGTAATTTTTCTATGTTAACCAGTAGTATTCTCAAAATAAATCAAAATACTTCGAACATATGTGCAAAATCTGAATAGGAGAAATGAGAATGTTATTTATTCTGTGGAACTTACCAGTTAAACTGCAAGAGAATAGTGATGTCTTTGAAGAAATCGTTGATAAAATAATTCCGCCGCTAGTTATTTCGTTTCCAGGATTGTGAAACTGCATTTTGCCTGCGATTAATTTATGAATGAAAAAAAACAGTTAGATAATCTGCTGTCTCTTCCGGGATTATGATAATGTCGTTTCAGTGAAATAATTATCATTATGAGTCCCGAAAGAATTCAACTTTACGATATTTTTAGACAGAAACAGTTTTGGTTGAAAGAATTATCCACTTACCAGAATTGTCTAAACTGAACGAATCATATCGTTCTCCGAAAAATTCGATTGGAAATGGAGATTTATAAATCTATTAAATACCGTTCATTGATATTATTAGTTCAAGGAATCTAGTTCAAAATCTCACTTGTCCAGGATTCATTTGACGCCTTCCAGAAATTACGCTTGAATATTCTGAATTACGACGTATAACTTGTGTATAATAATAGTGGTCAGACTGCGTATATGTAATAATCACTAACTGATATGTTACTTTACGGATTGATTCATTTATAAAACTTATGTTTTCATAATATACTGGTAGGAAGTTGACGAACTGTTCACACACATCGTCACTTTTCAAGAACTTCAAGAGTATGGCACCGACCAAATACAATGATATCAGCCATCCGGATAATGCTGTATTCCTGAAAAAAATCAAAATGAAAAATATTGTTATTTTAGTTGTAGTATTTTTTCATTCACACAAACGTTTTTTGTCGATACTCACCTCATCTTCTTGTTCACACTACGAATTCAATGTTGCGCGTAATCATCATGCTTATATGCATAATGCCAAAGTGATAAGTGATTTATTACTGGATAGTCTAAAACAACCAATAAGTGAACAAACATTAATACAATCATTTGTTTTGCGTAAATCAAACATCGTGGTAAATAAATATATCATTGTCCAATAAACTCATCTGACTGCGTAATCAATTAATCAGATGAATCATGTAGAAAATATCGATCGATCGTAGAAACATTTGTCGCTTTACGTCGATCACTTTATTCAGCGGACTACATAAGTGCCATGTGATTTGAACATTGAAATTAAAGTTCGTCAATTCAACAAGCAGATGTGAATTATCCTAATCACGTTCGTTTCCCAATAACATTATGATAAGTTCGTCACTTAGTATGCTTGAAGCTATTACGAATTCACCGTAGTCGATAAATGCGAACGAGACAATTACCAGCATCCAGATAGGCTACCTTGAATCCCAAGATGAAGACAGAAGGCTTTGTAAGCGTAGAAAGTATATTCTACAAACACCCAGCAATCAAAGTACAATCAAGCACACAATTCTCGGTTATTTATGCAACATAGGAACGTCCTTGAGACATTTAAGAAAATAGTACACTAAAATACACAGCAGCCAATCACAGCCATGGATTTTCCGGTCGGGAATTGAAATCTCAAGGTCATCTGATCAGCCCATGCTGGCAAAACGCGAGAACCAAAATACGGCATTATCAAGCGAATTTTGGGGATCTAACATCCCCAACAATAACTCAAATCACTTACAATTAAACTGAATGAAAGTAATAACAAAGGATTGATCATTTAAATTCTTAAAACTTCAATTTTTGATCAATTCATAACAGCAAATTAGTAAGCATTGCAAATGATCAGTGTTTTGTGAAATATTTGACTTTTTGATTATTGAATCTACGCAAGGTTGTACAGCCTGTTTCCTTCAGACCTACTTATTTCTTGATATTTAATGTCAATAACATTTAAATATTGTAAAGTTACATATCAACACTGTTCAATGATCAGGAGTTCGAGTGTTCACCATCTAGAGTGAAGATTGTGGGTTCGATTCCTGCGACCGGGGTGGTAAGTGCTTACTAAAAATGAGTCCAACACTAGAATGAAATGAATGTTCAGTGCTTACAGGATTCTAATGATGGTCTTACATTGATCGATTCATGATTTTATTGAAACTCAACAATTTTTTGATATTCTATCATGACAAATTTTAAAGCGGTTAAAGCGGTTCTTTCGTTTTGTCTCATTCATAATTTGAACTTCAAACACAACTGACGTTTTCACGATTTAATCAATGAAAAATGAAAAATATCTAAAAATTATTTAGATATGTAAATTTTAAGGGAAGACTTATATTACTTAATTACTTGTTTATTTACGCCTGTTACCGCCATAGGAGCATAGGCCGCTGACCAGTAAAATCCAACGACTCTGTTCCCATTTTAGTTCTGTTCAGTTTTCGTTTATTATTCTCATGTCTGTCTCCATTTCTCGGCGTTATGTGTCGTTCGGTCTTCCCCTTTTCTCTTAACATTGTGGGCTCAAACTGCGGGTTTGTCATGATACGCAATTGGTTGCTTTCCGCAATATATATCCTATCCACTTCCAGCGCTTCTTCCTGAATTCCTCCTCCTCTGGAAGCTATAACCAAATCGAACTGAAATTTCTTTCTACAAATACAATTGTATTATCGAATTCAATACTGTTGAAAGTTTGCTGATATTGCAAAGTAAGTGTACAGATAATTTTATCAACTAATTAGTATGATGCGAATCCATCCGGAAATATTTTTGGAGAGCATCATCTACTCTTGTCTTTCGACTCTAACCTTGAATAAGTTCAGAATGCAAAGTTCATTTGTAATTATCAAAACTAGATAGAAAGCTTGTCAAACTGTCAATTATACAAATACATCCACACAGAATTGATAATTGAATTACTATAAACACAATATTTTTACAAGAAAGTTTCAGAATAGATATGATCAGCATAATCGAAATGATAATAGGCTGATTAAACTGCAAGACTATACATGGAAGACAGCTCAAATAATCATTCCAAGTGAAAAAACGGTGTCAAACACGATTGCTCACTGTCGCCCTTTCTCTTTCGGCTGATGGTTGACTGGATAATGAGAATATCCCAGTAGAAGAAAGGAATATAGTGGATAGCTCGGATACAGCTGGACGATTTGGACTTTGCAGATGATCTAACTCCTATATCCCATGGGCAACTAAAATGCAGAAGACGATCGGTGTAGAAAAAGCCTTCGCAGCAATATGTCTCAGCATAAACAGGGGAAAAACGCAACAGTCTCCGATACAACATGACACTCACCAACCATATCACAGTTGACGGAGACGATTTAGCAGATGCGGAATTCCTCGCATACCTGTGCAGCATCACAGATAAATAAAATCGATTCAATGCAGACATGAAGTTCAACAAAGCAACAACAAGTGAACATCATCTGGAAGTCAAAACAACTGTCAAACAACACCAAAGTCCGAATATTCAGTACAAGAGTCAAACCAGTTTTATTGTATTGAGAGGAAATTCGGACAACTACAAAGGCCATTATTGACAAGACACACATGTTTATTGATAGTTAACTTCACAAAATATTGCATAGCTGTCGGTCAGACAACATCAGCAACAAATCACTGCGGCAGGGAACAAACTCGTTTCCTCCATCTGATAAAGAAATCAAGAAGAAGCCCTGGAAGTGAATAGGGCACAGATTGAAAAAAGCACCCAATGGCATCACAAAGCAAGTCCTAGCTTGAAATTAGCTAGGCCAAAGGAAAAGAGACAGACCAAGCAACACATTGCTCCGAGAATTGGAGGCAGACATGAAGAGGATGAACAGTAATTGGGAAGAACTGAATGGGAAGGCTCAAGAGAGAGTAGGTTGGAGAATATTGATCGGCGGCCTATGCTCCTTAGAGGGTAACAGGCGTAATTAATTAAAATAATAAGTAATATTCTCAACTTCCAACTTCATTTTTACCGAATGATTAATTAAAATAAACAAATTTGCCTTTATTCTGTTCCTAATTTCAAGTTAAATTTTCATTATTCACCTATCAATAATCTCGAGTCATTTGAATTAGATGATGTTACTATTTACGTTACTCCAAGAATCAATGTTCCGCCCGATTTTAATATAACCGACATATTAACGAATCGAACTGACACTACGTAAGTAGACGAGAATTTCAGTTTACTTTTGTATCGTGTGACATCTGACATAACTGGTGAAATATAATCCCTAGTAGTGAATTCACAACTTTATAATCTAATGAACTGCGATTACCTAGTTACTTACTTACTTACTTGCCTACTTATGCACTTAATTACTTACCTGCTTACTTATGCACTTACTTACTTACTTACTTACTTACTTACTTACTTATGCACTTATGCACTTACTTACTTACTTACTTACAAAAAAAGTCCACCATGACTTCAACGAAACTGAACAATCTCCACAACTTGGCGTTGACAGTTGTCATGTACCTAATGGTGACTAGCTTTTTGAGCATATTCTCGGATTTCTAGTGAGAAGCCATGACCAGTGAAGTTCCATTGTGTCGAGTGCGAGACTTCGACTTACACACTGAAGACAATGGATAAGGTCACGCAATATTGTGAATTGATTGCAGTCAAATATTAACATCACTAAATTTCGATACAGTGGTCAGGAGGTTAGGCGTTCGGGCACACAGTTGAAAATCTTTGTTTCTGTACCCACATTTGGAGTCACGAATGCATACTGCTGGTGAGTTCCATACTAGTACGAAACGTTTGTCCAGTGCAATCTGAAATCATGAAGCACTGAACAGTATTTACCGACGGATATCAGTAAATGAGGAGTGCGATTATTTTAGATAGATGGAATTTGAAAGTGTTAAATCCTTGAATTCTAACTTATATGTCACATAGTGCAATAAGGGTTGGGAAATTTATGTGTTCTAAGCTCCATTCCTTGTGACTCACTTCTTGACTTAAAATATTGATATAATGTAGTTCTGTTTGGTAAAGAGAGGTTGAAAAAGTACGATGAGACCATTTAAACTGATGCAAACATGTACCAACCAGGTTTTAAGCTTTGTGTTACTGACGAACTGACCATACCCTCTGTTATCTTGAATGTATAATCTTGAAAACTTTCTGATTTTCCAAATTACCCAACCTACTTTTAATTAATAATAAATTCTATCCTTATTTCGTTGTTTAATCTTTATTTTCCTAGGATTGCTAAAAATCAAACTGAGAAAGCTTAAATGGATTAGCAATATTTTCAAAACAATGCACCGAAAAATCTATATCTTGTCACTACAGATAATGGTTGGAAAGATCCACGAGCTACACCGACAACAATTAATCCGTATAAACCTGAATTGAACATATACACAGATAAGAATTTAGAAAATGTAAATCCATTTATTCATGTTTATATATATTTATAAAGTTCCAACATAACCGTCAAATTAAATAACCCATTATCATAAACAGTATGTTGGTGGTTGTAGGAAGTTGTCAGGAGATAATGTTTTGCACTATTTACCACTCGTTTTTAAACAGGTGCGCATATACAAATTAGTTCAGTGAACACATTGAGTAGATCGACAAAATTATCGGTAGTGGGTTTATTTGATAAGTCAGTCAGTCAGTCAGTTAAAACGCAGAATTTCGTGCGT
>CALYCR020000680.1:0-25274 GCA_944470395.2 Schistosoma turkestanicum
TGGTAGTATAATATAAAATTAATACTTGTTGGGATTTAATGATACTGTCGGTAGATAAAGGACATCCTACGGTTTCGAATCAGATCTGAACAGAAACGTTGGGATTTTACTAATAGCTACCTAGAGGTCTTGTTTATTCTACGCAATTCAATCAAAGTTGACCCTTTTAACTAATTGTTTCATCACAGACATGAATTTGTTTATGTTCACTGATAAGATGGATATACTTCTCCATGCATTATGGTCAGTGATGAAAACGCGTTCATTTTCACAAAATAAAATTCTCTAGGTACTTAACACCACAAAAAGGCTCCAAATGATCCAGTACGGTTGAGGATAGTGCGCTTACCCTCTCCACTCACAAGACGTGTTTTATGTGCGCTTATTCGGGGACTCTGAGGCAGCTTAGCCCATTTTTGCTGGTGTTAGCGCACTGAAGCGGAGGCAACGCTAATCAGATGTACGTTAATAGCCGTTCACTTGATGAAAAATTTGAAGACTTTAAGAGAAAACCGAGTGAGAAACTACTTTTTCGGTATGTCCGCCTATACCCAAACAGACTGCTACTGCTTATAATCAAGAATGTGACCTACTATCAGTAAAATGTTCTTTTCAAGACAGAGCATTTGACAGACATTGTAGTGTTGGCCGGAGATTTGAACACATACGTCAGGTATTTTTTAATCTGTGGTTGATACAGTGTTTGTAGGTAGTGGTGCTTACTTTGGAAGCAACTCCGTGTTTAATTAGAATTAAAAAATACAGTGTCGCCGTTTGTACCAACTAATATCTCCAACCTGAGTACTAATTACCATCATATTTACTGGTTAACGTATTAATCTAGTCATTCCTACTTACTATAGTACGTTCATTAAGGTTTTCCGAACATCGATATCCTATCTGCAGTTGTACGACTATTTCGACGTCGTCTAACCAATATGGCGTGGAAAAGACGTCGTTAACTGGTGTTTCTGATAATTGAGGACAAACTGATACAACTAACGCTTTGTGAGCACATGTTCAGGAGTTATTCAGATAAAACTGTTTGATTTTAATATGCCTAATACAACTGTTCAGGAAACGACTAGACCGTAATTCCGAAATTTTAACACCGATAGACCATTTCATTTTAGGTATAGATAGGATCAAATCAACTAAACAAAAGATGGTTCTAAGACTTCTTGGAATATTTTTACGACACATTAGGCGGTCACTCAGGTTAAAACTACCTCTCGTTGGGACGACCCTGAGAGGCTGACTCTGGGCATTACAAAGTTGATTGGTACGTGGTTCAGTTTCAGTCTCAGTGATGGCAGATATGTCGATCTGTATTAATCGTTGAAAATTGCATCACATTGGAGATCCATTCTCGAAAATGTTCACTACTGAGGCTGACACCACTTTTTTGGGTTAGTCGTTCCAGTGATTGGCCACTAGTGAAAAACGGAGTCCCATTGAGTTGATTCGGACATGGATTCCGAACGTTCTTGCCGTGGCTTCGGAGGGGATTATTTATCTAAGGGGGAAGCAGATAAAGAATGTTAGCATCCAGCTGGTTATTTTAGTAACGGCAAGCGAAAATAAGGTTACCTCAATTTGCACGGTTGGATAAGGGGTGATTCAAGCGCTCTTCGCAGAAAAGTTTGGGACGACTCGTTGCTAATGTAGTGTGGTATAAAACCCGAAATGCACTCTCATCAGTGCATCTAAACGCTCGGTAAATTGACCACAATTCTCGCAAACCCTTGGCGGCTACAGCATCACACTGTGCAGTTGTTTTCAAGTCATGAATTACTGTAACTCCAAAGTATTCCTGAAATAGTGGTAACAATTTACCATTGAATCGTCAATCGAAGGAGTTTTACGACAATCACTAAAAAATACCTGGCAACGCCATGCATTCTTCCCAAGATGGTGGTAGGACAGAGAATCGAGATTCAGGGCTTTCGACAGGTAACTCGTGGCCACTTCTTGTTTTGTAAATCTTCAACACATTGTGGGGCCGAAAATTGACTCTTTCCGCAGGTCATACATCTTATGATTTGTTTCTTGGCTCGTATTCGAACAAGAAATCTCCCCGAGATGCAATTCTTATATTTAAAAAAGCTTCCCTTACTTATGCAAATAAAATCGTCATGAAAGGAACCTCATTGGCTTATATTTTGAGTAATGTCTAAAAAGAGGTAGACCATCTACACGGCCCCAACCAGGTAGTTGTAAATAACCAATAGATGCCACTCCCATATGATTTTCTTTTTCTACCTAGAATTCATTGAGATATCACTCGTAATAAACATCTGAGCCACTGAAGACGGTGTTTCAAGATGGTGATATCAAGGGAATTATCGTTGATGTACCCGAATACACGTTGCCGAACCTTTACTTCACTAATATGCCATTGAGAGAGACCAGGTTTCACAAATATAGAACAATATTTCTCTCACCAACTTATTATAGACCCGACCTTTTACTGCCAGACTGACATCATGAATGTTCCTGAAGACAGTTGACCTCCGTATAAGCCACTGCGGCTCCCAGTAAACGTGACTGTCTCACTACTCATGTCACTACCGGCGCCATTCACTACCAGCTGTCAGTGCATGTTCAGGATCCTGACAGTTTTTAGTAGTATTTGCACTTGAAAGGTGAAAAGCACATGCCATACGTATGGACATTGACTTCTAGCTGAATAAGTGAGGACTTCACCACTAGATCCACACAATCTCGGACAAGCAACGTTCTCACAATTTCTTCCAGGCTTATAACCCCTCCTAGGAGTTTCAGTAACTTATTCAATGTCAACTTCTGACCCCTCATACCACACCGAAGTAGGTCTTAGTAACTTCTCAATTATCTAAACTCAACGGGACATTTGTTTAGTACAGCTCTTATCAGAGTTCGTTCAATCTGTAATAAAGAGACAGATTTAGTCATGTTTGCGACTCTTTAACAACCATCACTTATAGTGGTAACGGAGGAATGAACCACCAGTAATTTTCTGACCCAAGTATATCGCTTGAAAAGTATGATCTACTCCGAAGTGATAGGTTACAAGGTCGAGGTGGAGGATGCCTCATATGTGCCCACCCTAGCCTAAACCAATCTTATGTGAGATGCGGGAACTAAGTAAATTACAACATTCTGTGGGGATCGTTCTGAAACCCTCAAATGCAGTTTCCTTACTATTCAGTTGTGTCTACCAGCAGCAGATCTAGCAATATTGTCAGAAGTATTCACATTTACTCCATCCCTACCGTTTACAGACAGAGCTATTTGTGGGGACCTCATTATGCTTGAAATCTCTTGGTACCCAATCAAAGCACCTAAACGATCTGAATCATTCACTGAATATTTAGAGCTTGAAGAGTGGAGTGAATATGTTGCCAGCCAGACATCAAAATATATATTGGATGTAGTTTTGACCAGCAATCTGATTCCTAATACTGTATATGTTGGAAAAACGTTCCCACGTAGTGATCATAATATCATTGAATGCGGTCTTGATAAAGAAGCCACAACTATAAAACATAAATCGACTACACATCGTAGAGACTTCAGTAAGAGTGGTTGGGCGAACCTCCGGAATGGCCTCAGAAGCACTCACTGGAATATCTACTTTACCGGAAACAGAACAGATGAACTAATAAATTCATTTTATCGTAACACAAATAATATATTCAATAAACTTGTACGCTTAGGATCTTGGAGATCCAGAATTTCGAAAGACATGCCAGGTGATATACTAAAACGTCTTCGAAGACATGCTTCCAGATTTCATAACCTTAATGACTTCTCTTCAATGGTTACGTTAACAGAAATACGTGTCGAGGCAGAGATAATACATACTAAAAAGGCAGTTGTCTGGCTCAGTAATGGATATTTTGCACTGATTAAAATCCTTCGAAATAAACTTAGTTGCCCTAAGGTGAAAGTGGGGAGGGTATTTATTAAGGACAACCAAGTGTATGAAGACCCCAATGCCTTCTTGTCAAATCGCCAGAGTAGACTCCAGTGTACAGAAGATTTCTAAGGCGATTAGTAAACTGAAGCACTCTTACATTGAAGGAGAAGATGGTATCCCAGCCGGCATGCTGAAAAATAGGAGCAATAATCTGCGTTATTCTTCTTAAATTATTTACTATATCACCCTCCACAGAGTGTTAACCTGATAACTGGAAGTCTACACACACCATCCAAATAATTAATTCTAGGCCTACAGAGAATGTTTAAAATTTGGAGCGAAACATGGTAGATAACTTTCGACCACAACATATGTTGCATCATGCATTTTAGTAAGCATTACCATGAAATACCAATCTACTTACAAAACTGTGGGGTTCAGACACTCATATCAGCGCATGACCTGGGTATTCGTTACTCCAGAATCCTAACATTTCTACGAAATGTGGTCGCTAGACATAACTGGGATGAGAACCGGCAGTAACACCAGATTGGCTCCAGGCTAAGTTACACGCAAAAATAGGTCACTTAACATTGTTCTACGGCCAACATAACCGTAAAGTTCCCTAACTGCTTGGCAACAAACGCAGTATATGAAACAGAATCATTTTCAGCTTTCTTAACGGTCTTAAGTTAGTTATTGAGCAATTTAGATAAAGAAATCTGGGTAGTAAAAATTTCTGTTAATTTATGTACAGTGATGTCGAAAGAAAAATCTCTTGCTTTTTTGGCAATATAAGGCTCAAATAGTTCTAATATTCAGTTGCTCTGAATTTCCGAGAACTCCACCCGGAACTCTTCTGAGTTACTGCAGGTCCCGTTTCTGGTTAAACGAGGCACGTTGTGTAAAAGGTTTGCGACACAATCCTGTAGAAATCCAACTCACTGAGAATTTTTACCAGAAAAAATTATTCCAACTATGCTCAGTTTCCGGAAAAGAATTGTTACGCTTGAAGAGTTATTTAATTTCAAACAGTTAGGCAAGTGAACATTTTTATGTTTGATTTTTATCGTTGCCATAGAGTTTACATTCCATCTTGTTTTGAACCTTTTTCTTGCCAACGTAATTATCGGTCAACTGATCACATAATTTTCAAATTTCGTGATGTTAGTTATCCTAAACATATCATATTTGTTATTATAGCCGTCCGTTCTACTGCCTACCTGTTGAATCTGGTAGACTTTACAGCTGTACGAACTTGTTTCAAGAGATATTTAGTAGATTGCGAACGATGTTGTAAACCGGCTTTACTTTGGTTACATAGAGAACGCTGCCTGACCAAAGCTATTCGTTTGAATAGATCCTTGTAGCTTTTCTTTCTGATTAAAATAGCCAGGAACATTGAGCAGCCACTGAGTCAGGCAGTTCATGTTACGAGATTGTCAGTGAGTGGGGGTCGAATTTAGGCACATAAACGTCTCAGCATTCAACATAGAATAATGAGAAGTATAATGCCCATACATAATAAGAAAGTAAATATATACTTGGGCTGCAATATATTAACACTTCAAACAAATCATGGACTAATTCCTAACCGTCGAACTGAAGATGTTACATTCTACTCTGTAGCTTGTAATTTCGGTAAAAAGTCGCACATAGTGATAGCTTCCAGCATACTACAAACGGTTTGTCTCTCCCACGCTTGCGGGGACAGAAAGACTTAGAAGAGAAGGTAATTCATGACGTTTGCTGCCACGACTTTCAAGGAAACCGTTATTAACGAACATCCAACAGCTACGTTTTCACTGCATTATGTTCCATGGAAAATTCACTAAAGTTTGTTAAATTATACAATTTCTAATAAACTAAGTGCTCCGACTACTTATAATGTAACCTACAATCAGTGCACTTTTATTTTACCATAGTTTTTTGGCTATCACTTCCGGATCATTTTTCTATTCTTTCAGGATATTTGTTTTTTCTGTTGGATATTGGACGCTGTTTTCTCAAGGTTGAATAATCACCGATGATTTGAAAAGTTTAACTGTTTTCCGTTAGTCGGCGAAACCGAGGGTTTGATCGAATCATTTTCTGTGAAATGATAACATTTCTTCACATATAAACGGGTCTCTGAATTTACAGACGACTTCGAATTCAGGAAACGTACAGTGACAGTTTATATGAGAGCTTGTACAGTTTCCGGTAAAGTGTTTCAGGTTAGTTGATTTTTGTTACCCTTAGTACATACTTCTAGTGAAAATCCAGTTTAACGTTAAAGTTGTTCAACAAAGAGTCTAACAACGATCGTTTGGCCTAAGTATTTTATTTTATAAATGTTTAAGTGAGAGATAGGAGTTTCGATTTGTGTTGATTCGGGGTTAATTTGAAACAAAGATGATTCGCATCACCTCAAAAGTGACTTTATAGCAACAGAGAAATGAAAAGATGACAGCGATTTGAATTCTGGCTAGTCATAGTTTAACGTTATGATAATTCTGCAAATAACTTACCTTCTGAATGTAAGTCGGTTCCCTAATATCTCCTCAGTGAGTGCACACAAGTGCAAACCACATGAAGGATGTGGTCAACTCTCATGAAAATCCTCACGTTATGCAAGGAAAGGTTGATGCAATTACCCCACAATTGCTCTTAACTCTCATGATTACAGGCATAAATCTCTCGAACCGAGTGCAGAGATAAGCAACTAAATGAGTGATAGCGTTTAAGAATAAATCCTGAGAAGATAGTCCGTATTACTTGCAAACATTCTCACCGGGTTATAGAAGAATCAGGAGTGATGTGATTACGGCACACAACATATTAAGTACACCGAACATCCTCAACATGAGCATCTTGTCAAAACATCACCACCACACACCCGAGGTAACCCTCGAAAAATTGCACATGAAAAAGTGAATACTTAGGTTCGTGCAAAAGTTTTATCATTAAGAGTTATCTTATCATGAGATGATCTCCCAGCCAAAGTGATCCCAGCCCTCTCAGTAGGTAGCTTTAAGAAGAGGCTTGATAAACACGTATTCACATTCGATTTATCATCTCCCTCTAAGACCATTTATGCCTGATGCACCTCTCGAAACTTGCCAGCTATTATCATTGTCATTCTCTCAACTAACTAGCTTATTTCATTTTTCTCATTATCTTTGTTTCCTCTTCTTTGCTTACACTTCTATCCTCTCACATAATCTTCACTGACAATTCATCAACTTATTTCATTAGTAACACAGTTCCGAAATTTTCATCTTATTAGCATTGGAATTTTCGCCTTATTATTCTCCACATTGCGACTGACTGATCTTTGATCCGGTATTGTGATGGCTGCTGATATATACACATCTTTCGGCTCTGAGACTAATGCACTCACTCAAATCACAGGACATACAAATCCATAATGAACTGTCAACTGACTGGAATTGGTGTGGTTGAGTGGCTAGAATTCCATCCTTATAACACTATCAGATACCCGAAAACGTATTTAAAGAACAAAAAGCGAGAAAAAATAAGTCAGTAGGTCTATATCAGCCTGTGAAAAAGATACCTCAGATACTAAAATCTTTGTATTTGAACCTCTTTGTGATCGTGATTGTTTTAATGTGGGTAAAATTGGCATGTTTAAGTTCATTTCTTTTGTAATGGGATACGAGACAATTTCAGCAACAGTACGAAACAGGTCTAGTATTATTACTACTTCCTCTTAGAAAATGTTGTTTGACTAGTTTTCTGTCAACGCACTGGAATTGCTTAAGGGCATCTTGATCTTTGGCACGATGCTAATTACAGTTGGCGACCATAGAATGTTTGTTGAAACAGTATGGGAGTAGGCTTCCGCAGATGGGACGTAGTTGTTCATCGCATCATTCCAAGGCTCTTAGAAGTTATCAAAACTCATGACACTATGTGGAGCATGTCACATTTTGTTGTGCAGTTGTTTTCAATTAGTGAATCGTTACAGCATCTTGATAACTGTGTTCCATAACTTTACACTATGACATACTGTCAATAGTGTGCCGATATCTAGTATTTCAGTGTCAGCATTATTGCGCTTCTTTTTGGTTTCTTTTCAGTACTTAAGATATGTAGATAATTCCTTCAAATCAGTCTGAAGATTTAAATCGTTTGTACCAAAATTTTTTTATTACAACTTAGAGAGTATTGAGAATGTGGGAACCGTTATAACTACTTTATGTGGAATCGTTGTTTATATTTTTGTTGTATAAGTATTGAATACTTGAACTGTTATATCCTTGTATACCTTTATTTGGCTGCCTCTAACTGGTACATGATTATCGCTGTATGCTTGTATTCCATAATTCATTAGTTAATGACGGGATTATTGCTTAGTTTTTGTTAAAGATGTGTACTGATGAAATGACTCTATATTATGGCATAAATGTCTGACGTCAGAAACTGTTATACGTTATAGAAAGCTGTGTTTTAGCTAATGCTGTTCTCTGATTAACCACCAGGTTAGAAGGAGCTCGAGGAATAGGTGTTAAGACCTCCATTGTTGTTAATTGGCCACTGTGACATAAGCAAGATAAGAGATTATAGTTGTAATAAATAAAGAATGCATTAAAAAATAATAAGAATATACAGTACAGCTGCTTCTCTGACAATTGCTGGATTATTTTACGAACTCCATGTTTTGAAGATATAACAGAATCACTCTCAGGCCTTTAACCTTGTCTGCGCAAATAAGTGATGAAGATTTAAACAGTTATTGAAATTTATTGGTGTAGTATATGCTCGTTCTTTACATTTCATTAATTGTGCGTCTTTAAAATAAATTAATACTATCCGTGGTCTGTTGGCCCCAAATTATGTATTTAATATTAGGCTCATTTCTTGTAAAACACAGTTTTAAAGCACTTCGCCCCAAATTCTTTGACCATGGCTTTTATGTTTTTGAGTCATTTTAAAGTTATTCACTGTTATCATAAAATATGATGCTTATGACACTTAATAATAATAATAATGCAGAGAAGCCTTTACTCAGCTCCCAATCCGTTCTCGCTTATTACATGACTTTGTATAGAAATGTACAATCTTGCTTGATTGTTAAGTAGGTAAGATGTGAACACTGAAATTATGCTGCAAAAGACTGTTCCTCATTAATTTCACTTACTTTTAGATATCCTTCTTCATAATATACTGGAGAGATCATACATAAACAAGCTTTTGATTCCGAAAAGCATTCAAATTTATTCAACTGATAAACGAAGCTGTTTTGAAAAATCTTCAGAGTTTCTGAAAACGAAATGATCATCAAGAAGACGAAAATGGTAATCTTTGTCTACTCTCTTAACCACTAGGTTATTATTTATGTTTTGTATTCTATGCACATTTGCCTTGACTGAAGTTTTTGATCACTTTGCTAGTGTTGTTCGGTTTAAGTATGTCATGTAAATCCACAAGTGAGTGATACCAGTTATCATCAGTCAAGGTTAAATCGAAATTATTTTTACTCGAATTATCTATATTTTGTTGCTTTAGTATAATAACGTAATAATGTTGTTGTCTTCGCTTAAAAAGATCTAATCTCTCGCGATACTTTTATATATCTCTAACAATGACCCAAAGAAACGTTTCCAAGTTATTTTATTTCATGCATTAGTAATGGGATGTCTTCTCCATAATGAGATTAAAATGGCAAGAAAGTGCAAGGAAAAAGCCCTGAACCTTCTTTAGACATGAATGCAGAAAATGAATAAATCTTGATTTACTGACCACGTAAAGTTATATAATCCATTAGGCTCTAATACCAGTTAGATGTTTTTAGTAGAGTATTACTATTTATGGGTCTGAGAAAAGTTAAATTACTAACTTGCTGAAGCTATTCAACCATCAGCTTACTGCAGCTTTTTGAAAAGCGATTCCTTATTATATAAAACAAAAACATTTATTTTTTTAGACTCTTGTTGTTACAAACATTGTATTTACCATTGTTTTGAATTTAGTTTCACATCTGGAAGGTAAGTTTTGCAAGCTTGGCCATTTTGTTAGGTATTTCCAGAGACAAATAGATGAGTATATGGTTTATAACAAACTTAAAGCAAAACGTCAGTATGATACTACGTTTGATAAAAAAGGATATGAACTGTTAGATAAAAGCTTTCCGATATTCAAAAGTATTAAAACGAAATCGAAACCTGAAAAAAGTTTTGTTACACTCTTATTATTAGATATTTTTAGAGTTCATCATGTAGAAGAGTGGATGATGATTGACCAAAATTCCAAATTGACTTGATTTTCAAATATATAATAATGTATGCTAACTCAATATTTTGCAGCTAAAAAACTGCAGTAACATCTGTAAGCTGCTGTTTGTCTGGTTGAAGTCATATGATAATGTACGTTATGAGGTTTGTCGTAGTCAAACCATTAGTTATATGATCTTACTGGCAGTAAGGCTAACACTGTCTCATCTGAAAACACTTTAGTTACAGAATGAAATTGAAATTCTTCTTATTCATAAGTTTTTTAAGTATCTAAATGAATGAATGAAATTCTCATTCACCGATAAACGTGAAACTTTAGGAAAACCTTTTAGAATACGTTTATACTAGTTGATATCTGATCAATAATTTCTATACTTTGTGGTCAGCAACGAACATCTTTGTCTAAGTCCAGATATAACCTGAAGTGAATTCGGTTTTTATTCTTAGACTGTCTGATAAGACTGTGGTTGGAGATTATGAGCATAAACACAATAATCTAAAAGAAACCGTGATCACTAATAGGCATAAAGCCTAGTTTCTTAGGTTCTAATGACTGCAGCTTATAACAGAATACTAGATGAGGCTTATTCTTCAAGACATTCTTTTTAATAAAAATGATTGACTACAAGGCATTCGAAATCATGAATTAATTTATTAAGGTGCAACTATATTATTTACCGGTCAATTGTGTGGAAACTTTTGGGATAATTTCACAGTAGGGTTTTTATGATTCACATTTCCTAATTTTTAACTGGAAAAATAATCTTGATCTGCATAGAACTCGTTATTATATGACGGTATACTTAACGTGAACAATATATCAGTTAAAATATGAAGGTGATGGGACTGTAAAATACTAAATAGAGAAAATGAGTCATATCATTGATCGGTTCTGCGTTATATAACCTATTGCATGAGTGTTTCTCATGTATACAATTCGACAAAACAATAATGAATGAATGAATTATCGCATTTTGTGTTTTCCTTTTATCATTACGTTATTAGTTTATCGGAAATACAAACTTTTGGAAATAGTTGTTTAAAATCTTTCAGCAGTTCAGATGCATACTTCTATGAATTTGTTGATCTCAACTCAGGAAAAGAAATCGATTCCCACCGTCTACTGATTGACTCATCATTTCAAATCGATTTCCAATACCGAATAGAAACGTATTAAAATTCTTGAGGAAAGAAATTACCTGGTTATCCAGTGTAGATTTTTATTTATAAAAATAAAAATGAATATTTTTTCGATCAAACTCTCTATATTTTGAATTTTTTCTTATTTCAGATTATATTTCGAAGATCCGTACTTTTGTATATGATAATCCTTTTGTTTGCCATTGCATTGTTTTGTCATATATTTACTGGCTTTTTCACCATAATTGAACCTGAATTGAATAGTACTTCAAATAAATCACAACAAATTATATTTATTGGAGGTTATCCAAGAAGTGGTAGGTAAATATCTTGTTTTATTTTCATAAATACTGATAATCAGACTAGAACCATTAGCTATTTTTTTCGGAGTAGTATATATTCAGAAATTTATCTCAGTATGTATGAAGAATTATAATATGCTATTTAAAATGTAAAAGTTGAGCTCTTGGCGTGATAGACACACTAATTAGAATTTCTAGTAAACAAGTCTAATGTCATTAAACACCGTAAAATTAAATGGTTAAAATATCGTGTAAAGAATCTTAAATCTTAATGAGTTTCTGAAATAAAGTAGGATTTCAATATTGGTATAATGCAATAAATAAATCTGATGTGTTTTTGGTTTGAATGAATAGAGTAACTTCCGGTATCATGAGATAACAACATATATTTCTCTCAATATAATACGAAAATTGAATTCATCATTCCAGAAGACGTAAATTCTATACGTTCATTGAGATCGATTATACTCATAGGACATTTTTTCTAGAGGTAACCATACAGACAGTAATGATACAGTCTATTGGTATATTTTGATCCAGTCCCGTTTCATAAACGATGATCATTGGTATTTTAGAGAAAATGAGCTTTTGGTTTCATTCAAATTAGCATGTGAGTATTTTTGTTATTTGAAAATTTCTAACCACTTAATGACACGCTAATTTTATATGAGGTGGTTGTGATCATCCGATTTGAATAAACGTATCAATTAGTTCTTGAATAACGTTTTTAAAGAGTACATATGTACAAAATATCAACAAGTTATTTAGTACACCATGAGTGTTCTTCCACCTAATGCATTTGTATATTTGATGAAAAGTTACTTTTCTTATAAAGATGAATATCTCCAAGTTTACATTTATTTACATTGATCTATGAATTTTTCCACCTAGGATGAATGTATTGTTTCTTTTAATTTTGAAACAGGTGATATTTTTGTAGATTATTGGTTAATTAGAAAGTTCTTTTATAAGTTTCATTTTATTAACAATGTACTCAAAATGTAAAGCTAAATTAAATCCTAATCAGAAATTGAAGCAATGAACTCCTCTTTCATACGACGTAAAAAAATATTTCAATACTGACGGGATAGACTTTACAAAAATGAAAAAATAATTGTTTTTACTGCACAAGTATGCATAGATTGGGTTATAACAAAAAGGTTTAATTGACTAACACAAGGTATGGTCACTAGTAGTTCACCAGCCATGACACTGGGTAATATTTTTCCAAGACATTTACAAAGTACCAAACTCAAAAATACGATAAAATAAATGTAGATGAATTTAAAAGGTGTTGAAGGTAATATCGTCATTTGCAGTAACGAAGATCTTATTGATCAGTTATGTAGGCATTACAATATACTGCATCTGTATTTGAAATTCACAATTGACAGCTGAATTCAAAATCGAATGTAGATTTTAGACTTATATAAACAAAATACAATATTTGATTTTCATCCTATTGTGAACTCGTCTACTGGATGTAACTGCATCCCAGGACCGTTTACTTCAAAAGCCAGCACGTTGTCCACTTGGCTACTGATTTAGTATAGCCACTAGCTTTATAAATGGAATGAAGCTTGATACATTTGTGTTGTTAGCCTGAGTCGAGGCAGTCAACACAGGATTCACATATGCCAAATGATACCGATCAATTGCAGTTCTAACCGTCAATGGGAAGGTTCAAACTATCAATACAAATGTTTTAAAAAGAGCAAGACCTTTTGGATGTGAAGGTGTTCACATTTTGACAGATCTTTTAATCTCGTATGAAAGAAATATTTTCAGAAAGTACTACAGTTTATAGAAGATGTGCTTGGCGGTGAATTGAAAATTACTCAAGGAATCTCATTTTCGATTAGTTGTGCTGTGAGGTTTAAATATAAGCAAGTTAAGATAACAAATAAGATAACATAATAAACTACTGTCGCTAAAAATAATACGTTTGTTAAACTTTCTGCCAAAATGTAATAGACATCTGCTGAACGTCAACATTACACTGACTTATCTTTCTGTCAATGTACTAGCCACATATGAAACAAAAAACCTACTCCGATGAACCCAGCTAGACAATATACTTCCTGCTGTATGTAATCATTTACATCATTCTGTAATTATTTATTTGACTATGCATTTTTACATAAACACTACTCACCTTACCCATGAATTGTGTTTATTATAAAATAAATTAGCAGACATTTCGTACAAACTGAGAGTTGTTACTTTTTAAGTGAAGCACTTTTTCCTCAGGTTGATTTGAATTCAAATGAATTTTCTTTCGATTTGTAACTATTCTCTTGATTTAATATTTAGATATGAAAGGTCATATTCAACAACTATATTTTGTGAATTATCGATTGGTTTCCATTTAATTGATTTTTTATTCCTGGATATGTTATCAGATATACGTCGGGAGTGATTGTGGTTTTAAAGTATTGGGATTAGAAATGTACCGAAAATACGGTAAAATTAGGTAAATTCCAGTTACTCAATAAGAACATATGAAAAACACTCATTCTTCTCTATTTTGAAACATTAAGTTGAAATACGTCGTAGAATAGATCTTAAGTAGACGCTTCAGGTACTTTATTAATACGGTTTAGAGACAATACTTGTTTCAAGTATAGCTAGGCGATTATTTGAATCTTCGTAATGAGTTCAAAAATTATAAGAATATGTATGTTAAATCTACTATGATAATTTTGATTTTAATTTCATATCGATATTAGTATGATTTATCTTGTTATTTTTATGTTGTATATCAATCTATTTTTATGTTTGAGTTTCATAAGAATAATATGCAAATGTGTGATCAAACTTTTTGAAATGTCCTGTACTGATGTATCACACAGTTGTGAGAAATTAAAACTTTTCAATACACTATCTACATTCATATTGAATATTAAATTTTATATAAAATGAGCAATATAATTAATGAGTATAGTTATATTTATTATTCGGACGTATCTTGTTCTTTACATGTAGGCACCACTCTTATGCGTGTCTTGTTAGATGTACATCCAATGATTCGGTGCGGTCCTGAAACTAGAGTTATACCGAAGCTCCTCAACTTACAAGGTCAATGGAGTAGAGGAAAAGAAAGAGAACGACTTAAAGCTGCTGGCCTGTATCCAGTTGCCATTGATTCTGCTTTACGATCATTTATATTGTCTTTAATCAAAAATGCTGGAGAAGATGCACCTGTTCTATGTAATAAAGATCCACTATCATTTATCCATCTTGAATATTTGGCGCAAATATTTCCTGAGGCGAAATTTATTCACATGGTACGTGATGGGCGTGCTGTGATTAATTCATTAGTAAAGTAAGATATCATTATTGACGTTAGTCATTAATAAGATTACTGCATATGTTTTATACCGCTAAATACATTTCAACTAAGGTGTGCACTTCATTCACAATAATATTTCAGTTTTAATTAACATACTGATTTTTCATTTTTTAAAAATCATATTGCATATCTTATTAACTTTTTCTAAGAAGCTAATTAATTCGGAAAGCTGACAATTAAACTTTTTCATAACATGCATGCACCATTTTTGTAGATAAATTTTTCATTTATTCAAGATTAAAATGAACATGGAATGAGTTAGTTTATAATTGACATTAAAATTTATTTACTCAGCTAATTTATCTTTGTTCACGTCAGGACAAAATATAGTCGTTTTCTTCATGATACAATTGTTAAGTGAAACACACGCAATATTATCATTCAGTCACAAATTATTCAGTAATTAGCCTTTACTAAGTATCCTTTTAATAAATCATTGTATGCTACAAACTACTAGCTGAGCAATCCATGTATAAATAAATTCATAATTCATAGAATGTATTATATTTATTGTAGAATATTTTGATTCTCTAAGTCTTGAGTCGAGACTTTGTTTAGCATTCGAAAAAAAAATGTTTTTAGTAAATTTCTTGATTGCATAAACAGATGTATGTAGAAAGTAAAACACTGTATTCAATAAATATTTAATTTTGTAGTTTAACTATAATTACAATAATCATAATAATAAATGATTGATTGATTGATTGACAGTACTAGTGGAATGATTGTGAATCTGTTTTATGAATTTCAGGGATTAAAACAATTCATCAAATGATTGAATATATATGTTCCGAAGAAATATAAGTTATTATTTATGTACAGAATAATCAATTGAAGTTAAGATATGAATTACTCATCAAATGATAAATGATTAAACAAGAGAAAAAAATTAAATAAATCACCAAAACAATCAATGATCGGTTGATTCTACCTTCTAGTTGTATGTTTTCAGATGAATCGAGTTTTAAAGTAGTATTATTAACTACTCATATTAGTTGAAATTACAATTACTAATGTTGTGGAATAAACACAATCAGTAGAAGTTTATGATAAATTATATATTGCAAATGAAGCATCTTTTATTATCTAAAGTATTTTGGAATTATAGCGCGTTGAATAGAGAGAAAGTGAAATGAACATTTTATCAATCAAAATGACACGTATGTCGAATACTACAGTACTGCTTACATTCACATTATTGATTTTAGAAATCTGATAGCACTAAAATATTTACAGTAGAATTGACAAATTAGCTTATCTAATTTATTTCGATGAACGAAATAATCATGACCAATAACACTTTCGACTGTTGTTTGACGTCACTGTTACCGAATGATAAGTAGGTATTCACTGATTATGAAAACATCATTGAATACAATTCATTTGAAAGTATTGATTACTATGATAAATGGTAAATGGAAGTTTCTAATTATGTAGAAAACATTTAATATCAAGTTTCTTCATTAGCATATAAATTAACAATGTATCACATGGTCTATGAAGTTTGGTCGAGTGTAAATTATTAGGATGAATTTCTAATCAAGCAGTTGTTTAATGAGGTTACTTGTAGCAGTGGGAAGAATCTATGTGAATGAGGCTAAAGCTGTGGAAAAATAGTTTTTATTCAATTTTTCACAAATGAGCAGTGAATATTGTCAAACAGACTGAGACAATACAAAAAATATAGTATTGTTTCATAGCACTGAGTTGTATAATAATTTACTGACGCAATATCCAATCATATATCTTTCTATTTATTATAAGCTTTGTAATTTAACCATGAAGTTAATTTTTATCACAAATACTTGTACAGTCAGTTAATTTGTTGAAAATCGAACAAAAACATTGAAGTTAGATATAGATGTATTGATTAAAACAAATTTTGAATGAATTTAGATAAAATCTCTCGAGAAAAGAACTATTTGATTTTTTCTCATTCATAATCACTCACTCAGTATTCTCGAGTCTACTCTACTGAAAATGTTGTAATAAATCGAATAGCTAAGCTTTCTTTATCAATTTTGGTGCGAATTTATTAGATTATCTAAATGCTACATTCTTGATCGTTGACTGAAGAAACAAATTGCTAGTTAGTTGTAGAAATTTCATTACAAATATATAAGTATTGGTCAATTACATACTTAGTCACAACAGTTTTTCTTTTTCATAAATTTACGAATAATTCTAAACTAATTTGTCTACAATTATTATTTATATCGATTAACAAGTTGATTTATGATTATTTTTTTTTTACAAATAAATATTAATCATAATTTTATGAAAAAAAAGTTACAATTAATTTCATAGCATGTTATTGAAATTTGTTTGTAAGAAAAATAACAATCATATAATTGCCTTTATATCAATAAAACCGAACATTCAAATTTCAATATAATTTAATAAAATGTCAATATGTCAACCTACTCAACCGTTTGTTTTTTCACTGACTGTCAAAATTTCTTCAACATTTAACATGGTAAACAATGATCTGATGAAATGAATTTCCCAAATTGCTCAAATCAAGCTATGACCTAGTAAATTAATCAAATCAACTGTACAATAGTCAGTAAATGATTAGATCGAATGATTAGCATTGTTATGTCATTCAAAAAACAAAAGAGAAAAACTTAAATTCAGATTTTAATTAAAAAAATTTTAAATTTTTTACATTTTTTTATTTCTTTTTATTATTTTTTTGATTAATAAAGGTGTAACTTTTTTAATTTTTTTTATTTTTTTTTTAAATTATAATTTATTTAGAATAATATCTTATCAATGGTGTAGTAAAACTGTGAAAATCAGATCAGTTTTGTATTTTGGAAGGAGTAACTCAGTAATTAGGTCATATTTATTAGTTAGAATAGTTATTCTGTGGTTACTGTAAACTGTGTACATTCACTAAATTATTGATTAGTTAATGTCAACTTCCATATCGTTTGATATCTTCAAATCTGATTGTCCACAAGGTAGTTATATATAATACAACTCAGTAATCTATTCAGTTTGTCTGTTGAATAGCGGTTGGATTTGAACCGGGTCTTCTGTCGGAGCATAATAAAATCCATTTTCTTTGCATTTAGCCATATCAGTCTTTACTAAGCTAATTAGTAAGAATTCACTAAATTCATTCACAACCGTAACAAGTAACCAGTAAGTTATTGAGTTGATCAATTAATCAATAGTTACAGATTGAATAAGAAGAATTTGTACTAATGAATTTATGTTTACTGTGACACTTTAAGTTTTTAGTTTCGATCTGGTGTAGTGTTTTCTGTGTGTGTACTGTTTAAAAATTTTTGAAATGGAACAAAAATTCTTTACTTGCTTGATAGTGTTGAAAAGATCTTTTTAGCTAATATCAGCCAGTTATTACTTATATATCATTAAATAGAATTCATAAAAGTCTCATCTTTACATGCTTAACTGATGTGTTTTAATGTTTACACAGTTTTTTTTTAAGTTTTGTCTTTTTGTTACTATGATGTATTTAAAATCTAATTTCACATTAAACTTTAATCAGCTGATGACAGAAACAAAATGAATGACTGACTTTTATCTACACAACAGTTTTACTATGTAGTAAGAGGGTTTTTGAAGTTTCTATTTATTTTTCCTGGTATTGTGTTAACGGAACGTAGAAAAATCAATAAATCAGAAAGCCTAAACATTGTTTCATATTAGTAGAGGTTATATCAGTATTGCCTTTAGGTTTGAAGCATTGAAAGCAGAGGTGAATCGTGGTTAGCAGTGAAATTCAGGACGTGCGCTTTGTTCTGTATGGGACTCGTCTGCATCTGAAAGTTGGTGCCCAGTCAGTAACATTCGCTTCAAACGCTATCGTGTTATCCACTCTACTACTTAGTCCAGATAGCCACTGGCTTGTGAAATGGGGACTGGCCAATTGCTGTCCAAAATATCAATGGGAAGATTCAATTAACCAATACAAATGAGTTACTCTTTGATACGTTACATGCTCATTCAACGTGTAACAAAACCATTCTATTCAGTTTACTAAATATGTTAATAATGAATTGTAAATCTTAGTAAATGTTTATTTTTTTATCAAAAATGGTATCACGGATTGTTTATGTGTGGAAAAATAACAGACATATTGATTTTTGAAAACTTTATTTAATACTATAATACTGTCACCTTTGAGTGATGTGATTTGCTGTGAGTTGAATGGTTTGATTGAAGAGACTTTAATTTTTGTGATCAGCCTTGTTTTCCTCGAATAGTTTGCACAATAAAGCTAATACTTTTTCATGAACTGAACTTTAAGCCATTGTGCATTTGAGTAACACTCAACTATTCATATTGGATTGTATGAAACAATGAAAGAAATGGTAACCAAACTTGAATAATCCAATTTCCACATTGTTTACAGTTATCTAAAATGTCATGAATTGATGTTCAGCAAAAGAGATTGAATTTTTTGAAAGAGTTGTAATGACTTAGTGTGCAGTGAAATTTCCTCTTATCATCTTATTTAAAGAGGAGTCACTGAATAAATTCCTTTCATGATTATTAATGCTATTAATCATAAATGAAAATTTTTTCATTGTATACAAAATAGACATTATTTGTAAACATGAACAGAACTATTTGGAAATATTATGAAATATAAATAGCAATAAGTTAGTTATCATCAACGTAAGGCGACATAACATATTAGTATGACGAGATAGCCACTTATTATTACAACATATCATGTGAGAAATAAACCTAGTTTAATCTATCATCTGAACTTTGTTAGATACAATTGTCATTCAATTATTTTGTTTTCACTTTACGAATTAAATTTTATTCACAAAAACATTACAATTTTGACTAGTCATCTGATGAAATAATTGATAAAAATTAGAAACAAAAACAATTTGCTATGTCATAAAATAAATTACTGAAAGGAGACTTTCACATTTCATAAGGAATGTTTGTTTGTTTGTTTATTTTTGATTAAAATTAATTTATCTAATTTTGTAACTATTCCGACTGTTTTTTTGATTAAAAGTTCATATGCCTTCAACTCTCTTGTATTATTAGAAATATCGAAAGATTAGATGACAGTGAGGATTTGAATTCTACTCGAATTCATATTGCTTGTTTTCTAATTACGAATCCAGTAGTCAATGAAAATTTCATTTCAAATATAATCCAATTACTAGTTTCAGCGATATGTTGTACAACCAGTTCTGTTTTTTAAAAAATGAACTGGAAACGGCATTTGTTATCATCATTGAACCATTGGCGGAACAACTAGTTTCCTTTGGAAGATTGATATGCGATAACAGGTGATTGTTCACTAAACAACGAATAACTTACATTTCGCTTTTTCCTTCAGAGCTCACCATTTTTTCTCAAGATAACAGACACATCACAACGATAAGGACTAAAGAGCATGAAAATTAAGTTTACAGTTTCCTGCTGACTAATTCCAACAATCTTAGACCTGAGTGTACTAGCTGCTTAAAATATTTTTCAATAAATAATATATTCCAATAAATAAAGTTTATTAATTATTATTGTCATTAACTATAGTGACCTTTATTTTCTTTTTGTTTACACTCAAGACCAAAAATAATAGATTTCCATTGGCAATATTGATCATTTCAAGAGATGCTCCGATTGTTTAGAATACAATGGAAATATTGAATGCAGTAAATATTTAGGCATTCATTAACATAACATTTGTGTTTATCATACAATTTAGATAGAATTTAACAATTCTGTAAGAATTGTTGAACGTAATCCAATGAACGAGTGATCTAAAGGATGAAAAACGTTTTCGGTTACTCTTGTCATAACGTGATTTCAAATTTTAACAGATAAATCAATTGATTTGTTTTTTCAATTAATTTTAAAATTTTAGGCGAAATGTTAAGATTAGAGGAACCTCTACAATAATCGATGATAGATTTTCCGCATGGGAAACTCGAGTAGGTCAGTTTTTAACAGCATGTAAAGCCATCGGATCTAAACGATGCACCACAATCAAATATGAATCATTGGTACTCCGACCAACAGAGGTCCTGCACAATCTATTTGGTAAGCGGTACAAGTGTTTGTGAGAGTATCGAAACGATTCACTTACCTATCATCATTCACTTTCCGCTACGACATTCTTGAAATAATAATTCTCAGTTCGAGGACAGATATATTTCAAATATCGTCCTCAGATGGAAGGAACAAATCAACAACTTCTCAGATTTGTGATGTGTACCACCCGACTGAGCCACCTCAGTCGATAGACGTGACACAAACTCATCGACTGTCTTCATTTCCGTTGAAAAGATATTCTGGTCTTGACAGTTGTTGTAAATGTGGCTCCACCATAATCCAGTATTGCCAACAAAACACCTATGACTGTATACTCACAACTCGAAAAGACTAGCAGTGGTCCTGTTTCATAACATAACAGTAAAGCGATTCCTAAATGCAACTGGAATTTTACCTTAGATGACTTTGACATTGCGAAGTTGTGGTAACTGTTGAGTTGCCTTTTGAAATCATCAATCGATCAATGTTAGACCAACATTAGAAACCTGGAAGCACTGAAGGACAGCCGTTTCATTCAGGTATGGGACTCATCAGCAGTGCTCACAGAAGAGAGTTTATGAGGTTGCGAAAGACCGTGAATCAGTCGAAGCTAGACATTACCATTGCTAGATACAGACATAGTGGATAGATTAATTGATTGTTACTAAGGTAGAATTATTATTAGATGTAAACACCTAAAGAATGTAATAATAGCTACTATCTATTCCTTCATTGTGTTATGAATAAGCTGAAGAAACAAAGGACTTCACTTAGTGGTTACAAATGACTTCTCTATCAGCCAATCTATCAACAATAACAAAACTCAAAAGGAACGTTCACATTATATCCCACAAAGATGTAATATAACCTCTGCAAGTGGGAAAGATAATATTGTGATTAAGACATTGGTAATCCACTCATCATGCAGAGTTATCCGTTCAACACACCGAAAAAGAGCCAGGTGTTCGATTAATCCACCATTCTTGTCTGGTATTTGTATCACGTGGTACAAGAAACAAATCATTAGTGATAGCTGACTTGAACAATTTATCGATATTTATCTTCATTGAGATACATGTAGTCGAAAGTATCTGGCTATGGAATATCGAGATTTTTTGCCTGAGTTATCTCATTCCACATTCGATTTGATGAAATTCTCAAAAGCTTAACTTTATTTTCAACGGAGGTATACAAAATGAAAATCGAAATATATTTTAGCAGAAAGGAACAACAGTATAAATTGTGTGTATAACTGAACATAAATCTAAGTAAGAAGTCATCACTTTCAGATGTTTGTAAATAGCTGAGAAATGAACCAAATGCATTCACTTCATAAATTTAAATTACATTGCAATTTGCTTCTGTCTCGATCTCTCACTTGTACATATTTGTTTGTATAGAATTCCTTGAATTACCATGGGATCCGATTGTTCTCCATCATCAAACGGCAATGCACCAGAACTCTCTAAGCAGGTACGTAATGATCACAATGAAATTATTTGCATGTGATTATGAATTATCAATTCACGATCAGTTGATTCACAGAATTTGTTCAGCTCACAACGAACTTTACAAGCGCCATTTAGTCTGGATCTCACAACAAGTGTGTAGCTATGCAGATAACACGACTGAAACTGCTACCTTGACGTGGTGGTCGGGCTCCACAACACGATGATCCAACAGGGCTATATTGTCTGTGAAAAATGTTCCTTTATGTCCTAGCATGCCAAGTGGGTCGTTAGCGGGACGGCAACACTAACAGCTAGCAGCTACGTAAGTTCTTAGGGCGTAGTAGTACTGCCAACCGCAAAGGTATGTGACAGCAGTGAGGTGTTTCCCTTGGAAAATGAGTGTCTGAAGTGATGATGCTGCCTTCTCACAAGGAAGGAAGGGATTGGAAAATGTCCGTAAAGCCATTCGAAGAATCGAGCTAACACGTGGCCGGCGTTAAGCAGCTCCCCTTTGAGCTATGTGGTCACGCTTCCTGGTCTCTGAGACCAACACTAATCCAACTTCCATTTTAGTTTCCTCAAGAAACACCCTCCTACAGAGTGGGCGGCTCGGAAGAAGCATCCGCGCACATACCTGTATTGGCACACGAGACTAAATAATTCACAATCGAATCCTTCATACACTTATAATAACTCTTATCTCCACGATCAACTCTTTCATTCCTTTGCCACCTCGCGCCGCTGATGCTAAGATTTCGAGTTCAAAATATAATTCCTGGTCTCCTGAAGCTCCTCTCCATACTACATATTGCAGCCTCTAATGTTCGGATCTAATCCCAAATACAATAACATGATCCTCTATCTAGGAATTTAGAATCTCGTGCCATCGATATATGCTTTATCTCAAAAACAGGCATACAGGATATGTGTAGAATCCTTCGTTTGACCTCACCTTGTCCAGTTAAACGACCGTCTTGATTTACGCTTCATGTATCTAGAAATCCTGGTGCTGCTTCACGTGGCCTCGGTAGCTCAGGTATTCCACTGAGTTCTTATGCTGAACGATCTCCCTTAAAATGGATCTAAGTAGAAGGTCACTGCCCGACTAAGCGGAAAGTAGCTAAGATAGGGACATACGCCCTCGCCCTTTCATTGTCTCTGCCCACAATCCCACTGACTGGACGAGGTAAAAGATGAGCTTTGCAGAAAGCGTTCTAACCTTCTTCAAAAGGTTAAGCACTCTGATATAGTAATAGTGGCTGTTGACTTCAATGCTTAAGTAGGTGGACTAAGTGAAAGGTAAAGACACCTGGATGCATATTATGGTGGAGACTGTTTGCTGCAAATGTTCTCAGATAAATTGATGTCACTTACTCTGGAGTACATGTTTAGATTCAAATCATGCTCGAGTACGAGCATGTATCTGTCTGCATCTTACTGGATTCACGAAGACACTGCTAGGAAACCTCTCATGGTTCTAATTATCGATAAGAAAGTTGAGAATATATTTCAGCAGTAACTGGAAAAGCAGTTAGGCAGCCATGTAACTAATCACCACCCTGAGGCGGCTTGGCATGATATCCAAAAGACTGTGGAGACAGCAGTAATGCTTGCCAGTAAGCTAAACCATGAGGTTTAGGCTAAACAGTGGATTTGAGAAACATAAAATGAACTGATAGTTGCTCGGAAACTCATCCCGTAAGTTAAGGAGCGTAGTAAGCTCAAGCACAGGCTGATAAAAAGCTTACGCACTGATCAGGAACAATGGTGCTGAGCAAAAGCAAGAGAGATGTAAAAGACAGAGGCAACAGATAACAGTAGACAACTATTCAGACTTATCATGGAAACGGGTATCGGAATTCCGACTGTTAATGAGACTGTCACGGAAATGTATAAGCCTATTTTCATTCTCAATCCAGGAGATATGATCGATGGGTAGAACACTTTAGGCGTCAGCGCAACTGTCATTCAGGCACACTCTGGTTACACACGATCTCTAGTCAACCTGAATGGCAAGTATATGTATTCCTCCGAGTCTTTATAAAGGTGAGAAAGCGAAAGTAATTCTGAAGTGAGGGGAATCAGCATGACCTGGCAGACTTACTACTGAGATTTTGAAGGGTAGTGGTCCAGTTTTGGCAGTGAATGGGAGTAATCCCATCCGACTGACTTCAATTACTGATTGATGCAGTCTATATTACAGGACAAAAATCGTTTAGTGACAATCACATAAGACTCAGTTTAATTAACACCCTGTATAAGATGTTGACTTCAATAACACTTCATTGACTAACTATAGCTCGTAAAATAGCAGACCCTAGAAAACTATTATGGTTCTAGGACTTGATTTGGTTGTATTAACCAGAAATTCACACTATGCCAAGTCCTGGAACAAAGACACACATTCAAATGTCCGACAATAGGAGCTTCTATGGTGGTGTCTGTCACTTAAAGGTGTACCAGAGACGTACATTGACCTTATACAAACTATCTACTCAAACACAACTAGTCAAGTGAAAGCTTAGAAAGAACTGTTATCAGAATTGATTACTTCAAGAGGTGTCCGTCAGGGATGTCCACTTTCTCCATACTTGTCTAACTTTATCATTGACGCTTTCATCCTTTGACTTTTGAAGAGTTGAACTTTTACCAGGAAATTCTTTTGTTGAAATACAATATGCCGACGACATAATTCTATTTAGTGAAGATGTTGACAAAATGCAGTCTTCTGACTACCCTAAGCATCAATGCAAGCATGTTCGGGATGCGATTCTCATGGTCAAAATGCAATATTTTTCTTCAGGATTGGCTCGCATCGAGTGAAGTAGTTGAGCGTGTTGACCGCTTTACTTGTCT
>CALYCR020000681.1:0-12825 GCA_944470395.2 Schistosoma turkestanicum
AAATCTTCAATCAATCATCAATCCATTGTCTGACATTTCACTTATTCATGCATTTCGTATAAATTCCATTGTGTTCCCATTCTTCCTTTCTTGATCTTCCCCCATATTATGCTGCCAGACATTACGTTGACACTCACGTCATATACTACTTATAAGTAGCTCGCACCACATTAGTTTCTCATTAAATAATCGCTAACTCACAGTCGGCCAACTTAATGACCATTAAGTAATGAAATATATTTTTAGTATACTCCCACACTAGCTCAACTCCGCCAGTAGAACCTTAGGGGCTACTGCCGGTCCCAAGCCCGGATAAAGGAGGAGGGTTGGACATGGGGTTGGCGACCCCATTCCGTTGAAATCTCACTTGCCAAAAAAACGCTAACCAGAAAAAATAATCCAAACCATTTTAACTCTGCCCTGGGAGTTGGAAGAAGAATTATGACGTCGCGTGATGAAAGCCGAGTTCCCTCGGAAGTCACGGGGCCGATGCCTCTTCTCACAACCAGAGCAACCATTTTTTTAGGTACATGGAACGTTCGTACATTGTGGGAGACTGGAAGACTATTTCAAGTTGCGGCAGAAATGAAAAGATACAACCTCGAGGTGCTCGGCATCAGTGAAACGCATTGGACACAGGTGGGACAAACTGAGACTTGCTTCAGGGGAACTGCTGTTATACTCTGGTCATGAAGAGGAAAATGCTTCACATACACAAGGAGTTGCACTGATGCTGTCCAAACATGCACAAAAGGCACTGATAGGATGGGAATCTCATGGACCTAGGATCATCAAAGCATCCTTCAAAACAAAGAAACAGGACATTACAATGAACGTCATCCAATGTTATGCGCCTACCGCTGCCTACAATGACGACGTTAAAGATCAATTCTACGAAAGGCTGCAGTCAATCGTCGATAAATGTTCACCAAAGGATTTAACGATTCTTATGGGAGACCTGAATGCCAAGGTTGGAATGGACAACACTGGATATGAAGACATCATGGGACGACATGGACTGGGAGAAAGAAACAAAAATGGTGAGAGATTGCAAACCTATGTGCCTTCAACAAACTGGTCATCGGTGGCACAATATTCCCGCACAAACGCATTCACAAAGCCACATGGATTTCACCGGATCACACTACTCAAAACCAAATTGACCATATCTGTATCAACAAAAAGTTCAGAAGGACCATGGAGGATGTGAGAACCAAGAGAGGAGCTGATATAGCTTCAGATCACCACTTGCTGATCGCCAAAATGAGATTGAAGCTAAAGAAGCACTGGACAACGGGGCAGACAACATCACAGAAGTTTAATACGGCCTTTCTTCGGGATACCGTAAAACTCATCGAATACAAGATAGCCCTCAATAGGTTCCTGGCCTTTCAGGATCTACTCATGGAGAGGACGCAACATTGGAGAACAATTGGAAAGGGATTAAGGAGGCAGCAATCACTTCAACATGTCAGGAGGTCCTTGGTCGCAAGAAGCAGCATCACAAGGAATGGATCTCTGTTGATACTCTCGGCAAAAATTGAAGAAGGAGGAACAAGAAGGCAGCAGTGAATGTCAGCCGAACAAGAGCAGAGAAAGTTAAGGCGCAAGCCGAGTATACAGAATCCAACAGGGAAGTGAAGAAGAGCATCAGAACTGACAAACGAAAATATGTGGAAGATCTAGCAATGACAGCGGAAAAGGCTGCAAGAGACAGAAACATGAGACAATTGTACGAAACAACAAAGAAGCTCGCCGGAAACTATCGTAAACCAGAACGACCAGTGAAAGCAAAGCAAGGGAAAATAATCAGCAACACTTGTAGATTTATTTCGACAGTGGCTGTCCCAATTGTTTCCTATAGAAACACTCCTGTACGTTCCTCCTAGTTCCGGGTCCCGACCAAATCAAAAAGGGCAAAATTCTAGGAGAAAACGTCTGGAATTTGTGTTCCTTCCAGGGTTAAATTACTCCGCAGAGTATCCAACACAATAACTAGTAAGTGACACTAAGTCCAGCAGCCACCGCGTCCATCCAAAAATGTGGCGGTAGCCATATTATATCAAATTTAAACAATATATGTACAGTTCAGAAGCAAACACAAAAACTTCAATATAAGTACAAAATATAGAAAGAATAACAATATACAATGATAAAATCTCAAATTGGAATCAAATAAAATACCAAAAATGTCAAGAGAAAAAGTCCATCATGTCATAGCAAAAAATATGTAAACATGGAGGGATTTTCCAAAACACAAAACATTCAAAAAGAATTCTACACCGGCCCGCAAAATCCCTCCATGCAAAAAGAGCAAGCGTTAATGACACTTTATTTAGGGTTCCCATGTTATCCCCTAATCCACACCGGAATAACGTGTAGGACTTACAGCAGTACGCCTACCCGCCATCCAACATGGATATGACCTATCGTGTTAACTAGGTACCTATACTTTCCCATCAGGCCCTTGATTCCCCTATCTATCGTGGAATGACCTAACGGTAGTATAAACCTTACCCAATTAACCCATACGAACATGAACAACACATCGCAAAACTGGTCATATCCTATCCAAGGACTACATTCTCTTTCATGGGGACGAGTCGCCAATCCACCACCACTTGCTCCGATCAGCAGATACCATGAAGTCCGTGATGCTAACTTATCAACAGAAGTTTTTGACCCATAAATAATATGCAAGGGTGGGATCTCCAATTTTGACATTTCATCGTCTCCAGAAGACTTTAAGTAGCATGACGTAGGATCAATATTTATCCTTCCATCTCCTGATGCAGAGGAGGTTTGAACAGTATTCATCATCGTCGGTAACTCATTTGTCACATCAGTGACATCCAGTTTATTATCAACGTCTAAATGATTCCGTTCTGCATTAGCATCCGTTTCAGCGGCACAAGACATATGCTCAACAATAGCATCGTCATCACATATCACTGTAGACTGGCTGTTACCATCAAACACTTTCTTCTCATCATCACTCGACTGACAGTCAACCGGAATAGGAACAGTTACAGTTGCACAACCTTGTGCATCTTCAATCAACTTAACCTTCGTGACGAGGTCCGATGGCGTCGAAACACTAGGAGGCTCATTCGATGAAGTTGATAAACTAGTCCCTATAAGTGGACTGCTGACACTTTCTATATCCTTATTATCACTGTCACTACTAAGGTTCTGATGGCTACTATTTCCATGGCTAGTCGTAGCATCCGAAAGAGCATGAGGTTCAGGCTTCTTAGTAATAGTAGCATCATGTCTCCTAGGCTTCTTAGCCGTTACTGTACCACCATCACTTATCCCAAAATCTACTCTAGGTCCAGTTATATAATTTACCCTAACTGAAGGGTTCCGAAAATAAGCTTTATTCCGTTCAGTCAATCCTGCCTGGGCTTTATTCATATTTGCTAAACTCATTAACCTCTGTTTACTCGAATCCAAATAACCATTCCAGGCTTTTCGCGGCGCTAAGAGGCTTTTATCATCACACACTGCGGATTCCATCTTGATGTCTACACTTTTCGCCTTTTTCTTTCTTTTCTACACTTAGAAAAGCCATCTTATCTGTGTAGATTTATTTCGACGGTGGCTGTCCTAATTGTCTCCAATAGAAATACTCCTGTACGTTCCTCCTAAGTCCGGGTCCCGACCAAATCAAAAGGGCAAAATTCTAGGAGAAAACGTCTCTATATTATTATAAAATTGAAATACAGAGTCTTACGGAATTTGTATTTCTTCCAGGGTTAAATTACTCCGCAGAGTATCCAACACAATAGCTAGTAAGTGACACTAAGTCCAGCAGCCACCGCGTCCATCCAAAAATGTGGCGGTAGCCATATTATATCAGATTTAAACAATATATGTACAGTTCAGAAGCAACACAAAAACTTCAATATAAGTACAAATATAGAAAGAATAACAATATACAATGGTAAAATCTCAAATTGGAATCAAATAAAATACCAAAAATGTCAAGAGAAAAAGTCCATCATGTCATAGCAAAAATTATGTAAACATGGAGGGATTTTCCAAAACACAAAACATTCAAAAAGAATTCTACACCGGCCCGCAAAATCCCTCCATGCAAAAAGAGCAAGCGTTAATGACACTTTATTTAGGGTTCCCATGTTATAAATTCCGTCAATTCATTGAAATTAGGCTCTCTCTCCTCTTCGTCCCACTTGATTCCTAGCTCTGCCCACTGGGCTTGCATTCGACGAGGTAAGAGCCTGACTATTCGTTCTAAAGTAACCATAGAGTTAAGTTCCGTTGTGCAATTGAGCTGTTCTAAAGTTAAAGCAGCATTCTGCATTTTAATAGCCAAGTTCGTCAATAATTCAGAATTATTAAAATCTACATTCCCAGTTCTAAATAAATCCTCTAAGGTTTCTCGGGCTATTACATGCGACTGTCCAAAGAGCTGTTTTAGAATGGCCTTAGCTCTCTTATATCCTGATTGTGGATCCATAATAATACAGCCTTCAATCGCATTTTTTGCTTTTCCCTTACAATAATAAATCAAATACAATAAACGCACTTGATCATCCTTTATTCGAGGTTCTATAAACGTCTCTATCTGTCGTATGAACTTAAAATAGTCGCGAGACCTTCCATCAAAAAATGAGAGTTCAACCTTAGGTAGTTCTAAACCCTCTATCGATGACTTACAATAATAAATATCAGACATAACATGTGGGTTACCCATAAAAAAGTTATCATTAACGACTTGCCTAGAGCCCTGTGATCCGTCGAGCTCTTCCACCGTCCTCATGTGTGATTTTTTTTCGGTTTGACATTATAAATAAAGTTCAGTAGAAAAGGTAACGAATACAAAATAGAGTAATTCCAAAATTCAGTTCAAAATTACGATAAACGATTAAATTCCAAATGTTTCCTTGTAATTCTTAATAATCCGAATAGTTCCAAAATATATGTTCTGATGAATATTTCCAAAGTATAATCCACAAAAGAAGAAATTCCACAAGGTATAATTCACGAAAGAAGAAAATTCCACAAAGTATAGTCCACAAAGGAAGAAAATTCCACAAAGTATAGTCCACAAAGGAAAAAATTCCAGACTGTAGATTTATTTCGACAGTGGCTGTCCTAATTGTTTCCAGTAGAAACACTCCTGTACGTTCCTCCTATTTCCGGGTCCCGACCAAATCAAAAGGGCAAAATTCTAGGAGAAAACGTCTGGAATTTGTGTTCCTTCCAGGGTTAAATTACTCCGCAGAGTATCCAACACAATAACTAGTAAGTGACACTAAGTCCAGCAGCCACCGCGTCCATCCAAAAATGTGGCGGTAGCCATATTATATCAAATTTAAACAATATATGTACAGTTCAGAAGCAAACACAAAAACTTCAATATAAGTACAAATATAGAAAGAATAACAATATACAATGATAAAATCTCAAATTGGAATCAAATAAAATACCAAAAATGTCAAGAGAAAAAGTCCATCATGTCATAGCAAAAAATATGTAAACATGGAGGGATTTTCCAAAACACAAAACATTCAAAAAGAATTCTACAACACTGACGAACAGCGAAATAGGTGGGTAGAGCACTTTAAGGAACTATTGAATCGACCAGCTCCACTGAACCCACCCATCATCGAAGCAGCATCCACGGACCTCCCAATTAATATTGGCGCACCTACGATTGAGGAGATCAGTATGGCCATCAGACAAATCAAGAGCGGCAAAGCAGCAGAACCAGACAACATTCCAGCAGAGGCATTCAAAGCAGATGTAGAAGCAACTGCAAAAATATTTCACATCCTCTTCAAGAAGATTTGGGATGAGGAACAAGTACCATCAGATTGGAAAGAAGGATACCTGATCAAAATACCAAAGAAAGGCGATCTCAGCAAGTGTGAGAACTACAGAGGCATCACTCTTCTTTCAATACCAGGCAAAGTCTTCAACAGGGTATTGTTAAACAGAATGAAAGACTTCGTAGACGCCCAACTTCGAGATCAACAGGCCGGATTTCGTAAGGATCGATCGTGTACTGACCAAATTGCTACATTACGGATCATTGTGGAACAATCAATTGAATGGAACTCACCACTGTACATCAACTTCATCGACTACGAGAAAGCATTTGACAGCTTGGATAGGAAAACACTGTGGAGGCTTCTTCGACACTACGGTGTGCCTGAGAAAATAGTCAACATCATACGGAATTCTTATGATGGATTCAACTGCAAAATCGTGCACGGAGGTCAGCTGACAAACTCGTTTGAGGTGAAGACCGGTGTCAGGCAAGGTAGCTTACTCTCACCCTTTCTCTTTCTCCTGGTCATCGACTGCATTATGAAGACGTCAATATCTGGAGGGAAGCACGGTATCAACTGGACAGTTAGGACGCAGCTCGACGATCTGGACTTCGCAGATGACCTGGCTCTTCTGCGAAGTCCAGATCGTCCAGCTGCGTCCTAACTGTCCAGTTGATACCGTGCTTCCCTCCAGATGTTGACGTCTTCATAATCCAGTCGATGACCAGGAGAAAGAGAAAGGGTGAGAGTAAGCAACCTTGCCTGACACCGGTCTTCACCTCAAACGAGTTTGTCAGCTGACCTCCGTGCACGATTTTGCAGTTGAATCCATCATAAGAATTCCGTATGATGTTGACTATTTTCTCAGGCACACCGTAGTGTCGAAGAAGCCTCCACAGTGTTTTCCTATCCACGCTGTCAAATGCTTTCTCGTAGTCGATGAAGTTGATGTACAGTGGTGAGTTCCATTCAATTGATTGTTCCACAATGATCCGTAATGTAGCAATTTGGTCAGTACACGATCGATCCTTACGAAATCCGGCCTGTTGATCTCGAAGTTGGGCGTCTACGAAGTCTTTCATTCTGTTTAACAATACCCTGTTGAAGACTTTGCCTGGTATTGAAAGAAGAGTGATGCCTCTGTAGTTCTCACACTTGCTGAGTGATCAGGTATCCATTCTTTCCAATCTGATGGTACGTGTTCCTCATCTCTAAATCCTGCTTGAAGAGGATGTGAAATATTTTTAGTAGTTGCCTTCTACATCTGCCGTTGAATGGCCTCTGCTGGAATGTTTGTCTGGTTCTGCCTGCTTTGCCAGCTCCTGATTTGTTGATGGCCATACTGATCTCCTCAATTCGTAGGTGCGGCCAATATTAATTCGGGAGGTCCGTGGACGCTGCTTCGATATGTTGGGTGGGTTTCAGTGGAGCTGGTCGATGCAAGGAGCTTCCGGAAAGTGGCTCTAGCCCACCTATTTCGCTGTTCGTTCAGTGTTGTAGAATTCTTTTTGAATGTTTTGTGTTTTTGGAAAATCCCTCCATGTTTACATATTTTTGCTATGACATGATGGACTTTTTCTGTTGACATTTTTGGTATTTTATTTGATTCCAATTTGAGATTTTATCATTATATATTGTCATTCTTTCTATATTTGTACCTATATTGAAGTTTTTGTGTTTGCTTCTGAACTGTACATATATTGTTTAAGTCTGATATAATATGGCTACCGCCACATTTTTGGACCGACGCGGTGGCTGCTGGGCTTAGTGTCACTTACTAGTTATTGTGCTGGATACTCTGCGGAGTAATTTATCCCTGGAAGAAATACAAATACCAGATGTTTTCTCCTAGAATTTTGCCCTTTTGATTTGGTCGGGACCCGGATCTAGGAGGAACGTACAGGAGTGTTTCTATTGGAAACAATTAGGACAGCCACTGTCGAAATAAATCTACAGTCTGGTATTTTCTCCTTTCGTGGACTATACTTTGTGGAATTTCATCTTTCGTGGATTATACTTTGTGGAATTTTCCTCTTTCGTGGATTATACTTTGGAAATATTTATCAGAACGTATATAATTTGGAACTATTCGGATTATTAAGAATTACAAGGAAACATTTGGAATTTTAATCGTTTATCGTAATTTTGAACTGAACTTTGGAATTACTATTTTGTATTGCTACCCTTTTTATTGAACTTTATTTATGATGTCAAACCGAAAAAAATCACACATGAGGACGGTGGAAGAGCTCGACGGATCACAGGGCTCTAGGCAAGTCGTTAATGATAACCTTTTTATGGGTAACCCACATGTTATGTCTGATATTTATTATTGTAAGTCATCGATAGAGGGTTTAGAACTACCTAAGGTTGAACTCTCATTTTTTGATGGAAGGTCTCGCGACTATTTTAAGTTCATACGACAGATAGAGACGTTTATAGAACCTCGAATAAAGGATGAACAAGTTCGTTTATTGTATTTAATTCATTATTGTAAGGGAAAAGCAAAAAATGCGATTGAAGGCTGTATTATTATGGATCCACAATCAGGATATAAGAGAGCTAAGGCCATTCTAAAACAGCTCGTTGGACAGTCGCATGTAATAGCGCGAGAAACCTTAGAGGACTTATTTAGAACTGGGAATGTAGAATTTAATGATCCTGAATCATTGACGAACTTGGCTATTAAAATGCAGAATGCTGCTTTAACTTTAGAACACCTCAATTGCACAACGGAACTTAACTCTATGGTTACTTTAGAACGAATAGTCAGGCTCTTACCTCGTCGAATGCAAGCCCAGTGGGCAGAGCTAGGACATCAAGTGGGACGAGGAGGAGAGAGAGCCTAATTTCAATGAATTGACGGAATTTATAACATGGGAACCCTAAATAAAGTGTCATTAACGCTTGCTCTTTTTGCATGGAGGGATTTTGCGGGCCGGTGTAGAATTCTTTTTGAATGTTTTGTGTTTTGGAAAATCCCTCCATGTTTACATATTTTTTGCTATGACATGATGGACTTTTTCTCTTGACATTTTTGGTATTTTATTTGATTCCAATTTGAGATTTTACCATTGTATATTGTTATTCTTTCTATATTTGTACTTATATTGAAGTTTTTGTGTTGCTTCTGAACTGTACATATATTGTTTAAATCTGATATAATATGGCTACCGCCACATTTTTGGATGGACGCGGTGGCTGCTGGACTTAGTGTCACTTACTAGCTATTGTGTTGGATACTCTGCGGAGTAATTTAACCCTGGAAGAAATACAAATTCCGTAAGACTCTGTATTTCAATTTTATAATAATATAGAGACGTTTTCTCCTAGAATTTTGCCCTTTTGATTTGGTCGGGACCCGGAAATAGGAGGAACGTACAGGAGTGTTTCTATTGGAAACAATTAGGACAGCCACCGTCGAAATAAATCTACACAGATAAGATGGCTTTTCTAAGTGTAGAAAAGAAAGAAAAAGGCGAAAAGTGTAGACATCAAGATGGATCCGCAGTGTGTGATGATAAAAGCCTCTTAGCTCCTCGAAAAGCCTGGAATGGTTATTTCGATTCGAGTAAACAGAGGTTAATGAGTTTAGCAAATATGAATAAAGCCCAGGCAGGATTGACTGAACGGAATAAAGCTTATTTTCGGAACCCTTCAGTTAGGGTAAATTATATAACTGGACCTAGAGTAGATTTTGGGATAAGTGATGGTGGTACAGTAACGGCTAAGAAGCCTAGGAGACATGATGCTACTATTACTAAGAAGCCTGAACCTCATGCTCTTTCGGATGCTACGACTAGCCATGGAAATAGTAGCCATCAGAACCTTAGTAGTGACAGTGCTAATAAGGATATAGAAAGTGTCAGCAGTCCACTTATAGGGACTAGTTTATCAACTTCATCGAATGAGCCTCCTAGTGTTTCGACGCCATCGGACCTCGTCACGAAGGTTAAGTTGATTGAAGATGCACAAGGTTGTGCAACTGTAACTGTTCCTATTCCGGTTGACTGTCAGTCGAGTGATGATGAGAAGAAAGTGTTTGATGGTAACAGCCAGTCTACAGTGATATGTGATGACGATGCTATTGTTGAGCATATGTCTTGTGCCGCTGAAACGGATGCTAATGCAGAACGGAATCATTTAGACGTTGATAATAAACTGGATGTCACTGATGTGACAAATGAGTTACCGACGATGATGAATACTGTTCAAACCTCCTCTGCATCAGGAGATGGAAGGATAAATATTGATCCTACGTCATGCTGCTTAAAGTCTTCTGGAGACGATGAAATGTCAAAATTGGAGATCCCACCCTTGCATATTATTTATGGGTCAAAAACTTCTGTTGAAAAGTTAGCATCACGGACTTCATGGTATCTGCTGATCGGAGCAAGTGGTGGTGGATTGGCGACTCGTCCCCACGAGAGAGAATGTAGTCCTTGGATAGGATATGACCAGTTTTGCGATGTGTTGTTCATGTTCGTATGGGTTAATTGGGTAAGGTTTATACTACCGTTAGGTCATTCCACGATAGATAGGGGGATCAAGGGCCTGATGGGAAAGTATAGGTACCTAGTTAACACGATAGGTCATATCCATGTTGGATGGCGGGTAGGCGTACTGCTGTAAGTCCTACACGTTATTCCGGTGTGGATTAGGGGATAACATGGGAACCCTAAATAAAGTGTCATTAACGCTTGCTCTTTTTGCATGGAGGGATTTTGCGGGCCGGTGTAGAATTCTTTTTGAATGTTTTGTGTTTTGGAAAATCCTTCCATGTTTACATATTTTTTGCTATGACATGATGGACTTTTTCTCTTGACATTTTTGGTATTTTATTTGATTCCAATTTGAGATTTTATCATTGTATATTGTTATTCTTTCTATATTTGTACTTATATTGAAGTTTTTGTGTTTGCTTCTGAACTGTACATATATTGTTTAAATTTGATATAATATGGCTACCGCCACATTTTTGGATGGACGCGGTGGCTGCTGGACTTAGTGTCACTTACTAGTTATTGTGTTGGATACTCTGCGGAGTAATTTAACCCTGGAAGGAACACAAATTCCAGACGTTTTCTCCTAGAATTTTGCCCTTTTGATTTGGTCGGGACCCGGACCTAGGAGGAACGTACAGGAGTGTTTCTATTGGAAACAATTAGGACAGCCACTGTCGAAATATATCTACAAGTGTTGCTGATTATTTTCCCTTGCTTGCTTTTCACTGGTCGTTCTGGTTTACGATAGTTTCCGGCGAGCTTCTTTGTTGTTTCGTACAATTGTCTCATGTTTCCGTCTCTTGCAGCCTTTTCCGCTGTCATTGCTAGATCTTCCACATATTTTCGTTTGTCAGTTCTGATGCTCTTCTTCACTTCCCTGTTTGATTCTGTATACTCGGCTTGCGCCTTAACTTTCTCTGCTCTTGTTCGGCTGACATTCACTGCTGCCTTCTTGTTCCTCCTTCTTCAATTTTTGCGAGAGTATCAACAGAGATCCATTCCTTGTGATGCTGCTTCTTGCGACCAAGGACCTCCTGACATGTTGAAGTGATTGCCTCCTTAATCCCTTTCCAATTGTTCTCCAATGTTGCGTCCTCTCCATTGAGTAGATCCTGAAAGGCCTGGAACCTATTGGTGAGGGCTATCTTGTATTCGATGAGTTTTACGGTATCCCGAAGAAAGGCCGTATTAAACTTCTGTGATGTTGTCTGCCCCGTTGTCCAGTGCTTCTTTAGCTTCAATCTCATTTTGGCGATCAGCAAGTGGTGATCTGAAGCTATATCAGCTCCTCTCTTGGTTCTCACATCCTCCATGGTCCTTCTGAACTTTTTGTTGATACAGATATGGTCAATTTGGTTTTGAGTAGTGTGATCCGGTGAAATCCATGTGGCTTTGTGAATGCGTTTGTGCGGGAATATTGTGCCACCGATGACCAGTTTGTTGAAGGCACATAGGTTTGCAAATCTCTCACCGTTTTCGTTTCTTTCTCCCAGTCCATGTCGTCCCATGATGTCTTCATATCCAGTGTTGTCCATTCCAACCTTGGCATTCAGGTCTCCCATAAGAATCGTTAAATCCTTTGGTGAACATTTATCGACGATTGACTGCAGCCTTTCGTAGAATTGATCTTTAACGTCGTCATTGTAGTCAGTGGTAGGCGCATAACATTGGATGACGTTCATTGTAATGTCCTGTTTCTTTGTTTTGAAGGATGCTTTGATGATCCTAGGTCCATGAGATTCCCATCCTATCAGTGCCTTTTGTGCATGTTTGGACAGCATCAGTGCAACTCCTTGTGTATGTGAAGCGTTTTCCTCTTCATGACCAGAGTATAACAGCAGTTCCCCTGAAGCAAGTCTCAGTTGTCCTATCTGTGTCCAATGCGTTTCACTGATGCCGAGCACTTCGAGGTTGTATCTTTTCATTTCTGCCGCAACTTGAAATAGTCTTCCAGTCTCCCACAATGTACGAACGTTCCATGTACCTAAAAAAATGGTTGCTCTGGTTGTGAGAAGAGGCATCGGCCCCGTGACTTCCGAGGGAACTCGGCTTTCATCACGCGACGTCATAATTCTTCTTCCAACTCCCAGGGCAGAGTTAAAATGGTTTGGATTATTTTTTCTGGTTAGCGTTTTTTTGGCAAGTGAGATTTCAACGGAATGGGGTCGCCAACCCCATGTCCAACCCTCCTCCTTTATCCGGGCTTGGGACCGGCAGTAGCCCCTAAGGTTCTACTGGCGGAGTTGAGCTAGTGTGGGAGTATACTAAAAATATATTTCATTACTTAATGGTCATTAAGTTGGCCGACTGTGAGTTAGCGATTATTTAATGAGAAACTAATGTGGTGCGAGCTACTTATAAGTAGTATATGACGTGAGTGTCAACGTAATGTCTGGCAGCATAATATGGGGGAAGATCAAGAAAGGAAGAATGGGAACACAATGGAATTTATACGAAATGCATGAATAAGTGAAATGTCAGACAATGGATTGATGATTGATTGAAGATTTGCAAATTAA
>CALYCR020000682.1:0-12820 GCA_944470395.2 Schistosoma turkestanicum
CAATGAAAAAAGGTGTGACCGAGCCCATGTGATTGCATTTGATTAGCAATTTTTCGAAGACTGCCTCTAGGGGAGTGGTGGTGATATCTCGGTAAGGTGCTCATGTTGAGATGGTTTGGCGTGCTAAATATGTTATACGCTTTGAGGAGACATTAGCGGGTGGAATAAAATTTAGGTTGTAAATCGTTTGCGCTTTGTAGGACAGAATGTACAGGACGCAAAGTTTCGGCTGGTTTAGTTTTAGAAACCGTTTTTCATTGTTCATTCCTCAATGGATGTACGGTCCTTTCGAAGTTCAGTCGAATCTTCTTCGCTTCCAACGGACCTCCAGATCTCCGCATCATCTGCATAGATAAGTGCCGTTGAGTTAATTGTGTCTAACATGTTGTTAATAAATATCAGGAAGACAAGTGGACCTTGGATGATCCCTTGTGAGACTCCCGATATTGAGACACGACAACTGGCGTGCACTCTATTTACGTTGGTACGAAACAGTCTATTCCCAAGGTAGTATCTGAGCCAAGATACGAGTGGAAGAGCAAAACACATTTCCGCAACCTTTGCGATTAGGCATGCGTGTGTCAAAGGCTTTTGAGAGGTCAGTAAATATTATGTGCACTCCGCCTGCAGACCCTTCAAGGCTACTGCCGGATAAAGGAGGAGCGGGTTGGGCATGCTGTTGGCGCCCTCATCCCAACTGCAGACTAACTTGCCAAAAATACGCTGACCAGAAAAAATAAATCAGACCATTATAACTCTGCCCTGGGAGTTGGAAGAAGAATTATGACGTCGTGTGATCAAAGCCGTGTTCCCTCGTAAGTGACGAGGCCGATGCCTCTTCTGACAACCAGAGCAACCATTCTTTTAGGCACATGGAATTTTGGAAGAATTTAAAAATTGACCGGTCTTTTTTATTGCACCCGCAACAATGAATGCTGAAGAAGACGACAAATTGTTTTAAATTATCGAAAATTGTGGGAGACTGGAAGACTATTTCAAGTTGCGGCAGAAATGAAAAGATACAACATCGAGGTGATCGGCATCAGTGAAACGCATTGGATACGGGTAAAACAAGTGAGACTAGCTTCAGGAGAACTGCCGTCAAACTCCTGTCATGAAGTGGAGAATGCTTCACATATACAAGGAGCTGCACTGATACTGTCCAAACAGTTATAAGGGCACTGATTGAATGAGAATCTCATGGACCCAGGATGGTTGTAACATACTTCAAAACAAGGAAAGAGGACATTACAATGAATGTCAGCCAATGTTATGCACCTACCAACGACCACAATTAACACGTTAGAGATCGATTCTACGAAAGGCTACATGAATCGTCTACAGATGCTCATCAAAGGAACTGACCATTCTGATGGCAGACCTAAAGCATCCTTCAAAACAAAGTAAAAGGACATTACAATGAACGTCATCCAATGCTATGCACCTACCAATGACTACAATGACGACATTAAAGATCAATTCTACGAAAGGCTGCAGTCAACCGTCGAGAAATGTTCACCAAAGAATTTGACGATTCTTATGGGAGACCCGAATGCCAAGGTTGGAATGGACAACACTGGATATGAAGACATCATGGGACGACATGGATTGGGGAATGGAACGAAAACGGTGAGAGATTTGCGAATCTATGTGCCTTCAGCAAACTGGTTATCGGTGGCACAATATTCTCACACAAACGCATGCACAAAGCCACATGGATTTCACGGGACCACACTACTTACAACCAAATTGACCATATCTGTATCAGCAAAAAGTTCAGAAGGACTATGGAAGATGTGAGAACCAAGAGAGGAGCCGATATAGTCTCAGATCACCACTTGCTGGTCACTAAAATAAAACCGAAACTCAAGAAACAGTGAATAACGGGACAGACAACATCACACAAGTTTAATGCGGCCTTTCTTCGGGATAATGTAAAACTCAACGAATTCAAGACAGCCCTCAGCAATAGGTTCTAGGCCTTTTAGGATCTACTCAATAGAGAGGAGGCAACATCGGAGAACAATTGAAAATGGATTAAGTAGGCAATCACTTCAACATGTCACGAAGTTCTGGGTCACAAGGAGTACTATCACAAGGATTGGATGTTTGTTGGTACTCTTGCAAAAATTGAAGAAAGGAGGAAAAAGAAGGCAGCAATCAATGTCAGCCCAACAAGAGCAGAGAAAGTTACCGCACAAGCTGCATACACAGAAGCAAACAGTGAAGTGAAGAATAGCATCAGAGCTGACAAACGAAAATATGTGGAAGATCTAGCAATGACGGCGGAAAAGGCTGCAAGAGACGGAAACTTGAGACAATTGTACGAAACAACAAAGGAGCTCGCCAGAAACTATCGTGAACCAGAAGGACCAGTAAAAAGCGACGATGGCAAAGTAATCTGCAACACTGAAGAACAGCGAAACAGGTGGTTAGAGCACTTTGAGGAGCTCCTGAATCGACCAGCTCGATTGAACCCACCCGACATCAATGCAGCACCCACGGACCTCCCAGGTAATATTGGCGCACCTACGATTGAGGAGATCAGTATGGTCATTAGACAAATCAAGAGCGGTAAAGCAGCAGGACCAGACAACATTCCAGCAGAGGCAATGAAAGCAGATGTAGAAGCAACTGCGAAAATATTTCACATCCTCTTCAAGAAGATTTGGTATGAGGAACAAGTACCATCAGATTGGAAAGAAGGATACCTGATCAAAATACCAAAGAAAGGCGATCTCAGCAAGTGTGAGAACTACAGAGGCATCACTATTCTTTCAATACCAGGCAAAGTCTTCGATAGGGTATTGTTAAACAGAATGAAGGACTATATTGATATCTTCGAGGGCAACTGGGATCTGATGATACGCTCGGACCAGATCAATCTTGGAATAGACAGTCGTGCTATTGGGTGATACCATGATGTCGTGTATGTGGGTGATGGGAGAGCTACCGAAATATGTTACTACGTTTAAAGCTCGATAGCCGCCACATGGTCGCCAATTTATCCCATCCATTTTGCAAACCATGTGGAGTGGTTAGGCCCAAGGACTGTGAGAAGGACGAATAATATCTGTAGCTACGAAACTGTCAAAAGCCAATTTGTCCGGTGCCAGTCTGCGAGGTTTTGCCGTAACTGGTGGTCCGCGGGTGACCATGTGGTGTACTACATGGTGAGTCATCATTAGATTCTCCTCGAGTGGTTTAGTTAACTGAGGAAATTTTTGGAGTAAAGCTTGGAAAATGTCATCACACGAATGAAATACCCCTGTAATTCGGTTGGCGCCTGTTTGAGCTCAAAAGCCCATGAATTCTCTGTTCAGCGAAGTATCGACTAGCTACAGCTTACTTGAATGGTCTAGCGATTCATAGTGCGGTAGGAAATCGACACCGAGCATGCCTGTGGGAACATCAGCAGTGCTGAACGACCACAGATACTGTCGTCGGTTGCTAAGGTTGACAGTCAGCTGTCGTGTACGATAGGAATGACAGAGCCATTTGCAGCGCGCAGACGAAGCATCATAGGCTGAGACTTGTTGCCCCCAAGTGGTACATCAAGAACTCGGTCATTTGTGTCAACGAGGTACCTAGCGTTAGCGCAAACACTGAACGCGCAAAGTAGGCGGCCAACCTGAGGTGAATGGTGGACGAGTAGGGTCGCGTTTACTCGTCGGCTTTGAAGTTTCCCGCCTTGTATGATCTGGGGGCTCGGGAACGATGGGCGCTAGACCTAAAGGTAAGTAGGAACCAACACCAGGCAGTGCTCGCTTCCGAAGCTGCCCTTTGAAGTAGCTTGAAAGACACCCGCTGGGGCGGGTACTTGCAGCCTTTCTTGAGTGAGAGCGGGCTCGTGGGACGTAGGGTTCAAGAACAGGAGAACGATGTCTAAAATTGAGACGGCTGTGGACAGAGCAACCCCGATCTCTTTGAGCCTGAGTGTGATTAGCGTCGAGGTCCACGTTTGAGTGTGATGCAGAGGCAACTATGTAGTTGTTTCATGGGCTTATCCGAGCTATTATCCTATCTACTATGACGGTAGCCTCGGTAACTGGCTTAACCTCGAACGGAGCGGTAATGGTTGGCTCCACATGGGCTGGTAAGGCTTCTTGCCACAATTTTCTGACTATGTCAGAGTCACATGCCGGTGGTCCTGCCAATGACTGCAGGCGCGTGGGGTGGCGACTTGGATTAGCATCACCCAGGGGGTAACGTGCTAACGGTGTCCTCAACCGTTCTCCCCTCGATGGATGGAGATGTCTAAGAATGGCCTGTTTAAGACGATCATTGATATGTGGAACTGTGTGGTTGAGAACGACCTCACGAACGGCAGCTGTGTCATCCCCAGGCAGGGATTTAGGGAACAGGCAATTATATGCAGCTGTTTAGTGATGCGGCGGATCCAAAACTGAGATTCCAGTGCCTCAAACCAGGCCTGTGAGTCATGGGGGATAAACGCTATGGGTTGAAAATTAAGAACCTGTATCTGGGAGTCAGCCAAAAAATCGTCATTTTTAGATTTATCTACCATATATATATATATATATATATATATATATATATATATATATATATATATATATATATATATACCTTTTACATGTCTTTTTGGACCTCTCTTAGCTGATGGTTCGAATGGACTATGCTGAAAATTTATGGAATGTGTTCATCAATAAGGTTACTCTGTACAGGAGATATATTCATAAATAGGTGTAGAAATCAGTTAAGACTAAAGCCTGTTTTTCATTCTGTTGAAAAGAAAAATGTTTATATCACTTTACTATTTAGGGGTGAGACAAACGGTTCAATCGTAAGACAGCAACTAAAAGCAGCCATAATTGGAAAGACAAAGTCCATGATTCCGCATATGCCTAAGCATCGCTCGAATAATTACCTCACATCCCATTGAATTTATCAGTTTACATGTTTGTGTGGACATACATATGTAGGGAGTGTAGATGGTTTTTGTACCCTATCCGTTCACTTTGTTTCCATTAGGTGCATGTTGGCACTCTACGTCCCGGATCCAATAGCAAAAACACAATAATTCTGGGAGAAATCGGTCCAACAATTGTTACACCTTCCAAGTCCAAATTACCGTGGTGGGTATCCGCTTCTGGAAGAATAAGTGCTTCCAGTCCAAATGGCTACAATATCGAATCCAAAATGGTTGTAGCCATGTTAAATATCAAATTTAAACAACATATGTACAGTTCAGAAGCAAACATAAAAACTTCAATATAAGTACAAGATATAGAAATAATAACAATGTACAATGATAAAATTTAAAAACGGAATCAAATAGAGTACCAAAATGTCAACAGAAGGAGTCAGTCATATCATAACACAAATATATATACATAGAGGGATTTTCCAAAAAACAAAACATCCAAAAAAGATTCTACAGGGAGGAGTAATCGGACTTTGCAATCAAGTGTTATAGAACATGTTCCTAAGAGGCTTCAAAATCAGTCAACTTCAGCTTAACCGATAAACGTGGGAAACAGAAAACCATGTTCATAGATCTCATAACACATAATTGAAACAGGGCAGAAGATTGATTTTAAGACTCCCTTTAGAATATTGTATAGAGCCGTTGAAGGACGAATTTTGAGGCTTATGGAAGCCTTGTCTATCCGTAAATTCTAACCCCCCTTATAGGTACAGAAACAATTTGGTATAACCTTGAATTCACCCTGGCAATCTTCAAGCCATCTTATGGCCTATGGTAATGTGACAGTTTCGTATCCTGTCTTATTCTTACGTTAATTTTGTCTCACCGTCATTTACAATTATCATCCTGTCTATTTGACCTTTTATTTAAAATACTTTGACAAGTATACGTGTGAACTAAATTTTTCGAAATGTATAGCGCGAATACATCCCATTTTTCAGATCAATTATGTCTTCTCACTAATTTTAATTAGTTGTATATAGTGCAACCTTATGTTTTTATTTCATTGCCATTTTACTATTGAAATATTTTTCAACTATTGAGATCTGTTGAAGTGATTACTTTTAAGAAGAATTCACATTCGAACGAATTTTGAAATCTGACAGTCTGAAAATCGTATGCTCAGATATACAGAATTCACATATTTCAAAACAGTAATTACGTTTGGTATAGTTTATGAGTCAAATTATTATTATTAAGTGAGAAGCTCAGTAAACCAAAGAGTGACACAAGTTCAATTATTTCAAACGTAAAACTGAAGACCGTTGTTATTGTAAATGTATTTCCACAGTGGCCGTCCCAATTGGTTCCAATAGAGGCACTCCTGTACGCTTTTCCCAGTTCCGGGTCCCAACCAATTCAAAAAGGACAAATTCTAGGAGAAAACGTCTCTGTATTAGTTAAAAAATGGAAATACAAAGCATTACGGATATAGTGCTTCTTCCAGGGTAAAGTTACTCCGCAGAGTATCAGACACAATAACAATAAGTGACGCTAAGTCCAGCGGCCACTGCGTCCGTCCAAAAATGTGGCGGTAGCCATATAATATCAAATTTAAACAACATATGTACAGTTCAGAAGCAAACACAAAAACTTCAATATAAGTACAAAATATAGAAAGAATAACAATATACAATGATAAAGCCTCAAATTGGAATCAAATAAAGTACCAAAAATGTCAACAGAAAAAGTCCGTCATGTCATAGCAAAAATATGTAAACATGGAGCGATTTTCCAAAAAACAAAACATTCAAAAAGGATTCTACACCGGCCCGCAAAATCCCTCCATGCAAAAAGAGCAAGCGTTAATGACACTTTATTTAGGGTTCCCCGTTATCCCCTAATCCACACCGGAATAACGTGTAGGACTTACAACAGTACGCCTACCCGCCATCCAACATGGATATGACCTATAGTGTTAACTAGGTACCTATACTTTCCCATCAGGCCCTCGATTCCCCTATCTATCGTGGAATGACCTAACGGTAGTATAAACCTTACCCAATTAACCCACACGAACATGAACAACACGTCGTAAACCAGGTCATATCCTATCCAAGGACTACATTCTCTTTCATGGGGACGAGTCGCCAATCCACCACCACTTGCTCCGATCAGCAGATACCATGAAGTCCGTGATGCTAACTTATCAACAGAAATTTTTGACCCATAAATAATATGCAAGGGTGGGATCTGCAAATTTGACATTTCATCGTCTCCAGAAGACCTTAAGTAGCATGACGTGGGATCAATATTTATCTTTCCATCTCCCGATACAGAGGAGGTTTGATCAGTGTTCGTCATCGTCGGTAACTCAGTTGTCACATCAGTGACATCCAGATTATTATCAACGTCATCATGATTCCGTTCTGTCAGACAAGTCGCGTCGATTCGGTGTGCATTAGCATCCGTTTCAGAGACACAAGACTTATGCTCATCAATAGCATCGTCATCACACAACGCTGTAGACTGGCCGTTACCATCAAACACTTTCTTCTCATCATCACTCGACTGACAGTCAACCGGAATATGAACAGTTACAGTTGCAAAACCTTGTGCATCTTCAATCAACTTAACATTCGTGACGAGGTCCGATGACGTCGAAACACTAGGAGGCTCATTCGATGTAGTTGATAGACTAGTCACTATAAGTGGACTGCTGACACTTTCTATCTCCTTATTATCACTGTCACTACTAAGGTTCTGATGGCTACTATTTCCATGGCTAGTCGTAGCATCCGAAAGAGCATGAGGTTTAGGCTTCTTAGTAATAGTAGCATCATGTCTCCCAGGCTTCTTAGCCGTTACTGTACCACCATCACTTATCCTAGAATCTACTCTAGGTCCAGTTATATAATTTACCCTAACTGAAGGGTTCCGAAAATAAGCTTTATTCCGTTCAGACAATCCTGCCTGGGCCTTACTCATATTTGCTGAACTCATTAACCTCTGATTACTCGAATCCAAATAACCGTTCCAGGCTTTTCGAGCAGCTAAGAGGCTTTTATCATCACACACTTCGGATCCATCTTGATGCCTACACTTTTCACCTTTTTCTTTCTTTTCTATACTTAGAAAAGCCATCTTATCTGTTACACCAACCGGCTTCTTGCTAGGATACGCATCAAGAGGTTTTACATCGTTACGGTCACATACTCGTCCTTCATCAGCGTATGCTTTCGTGATATAATTGACAACTCTCTTATCTTCCGAGCGTGCTTTAGGTAGAAACGAAAAATCCTCATGTCTCGCACGCAGACCACTAGTAGCTTCCGTATTATTTCCTGTTTTAGCCTGATAAGCTAATCTTCCAAACCTACTACTAGCTATCTTAGCACGAGACATAATAAATTCCGTCAATTCATTGAAACTAGGCTCTCTCTCCTCTTCGTCCCACTTGATTACTAGCTCTGCCCACTGGGCTTGCATTCGACGAGGTAAGAGCCTGACTATTCGTTCTAAAGTAACCATGGAATTAAGTTCCGTTGTGCAATTTAGCTGTTCTAAAGTTAAAGCAGCATTCTGCATTTTAATAGCCAAGTTCGTCAATAATTCAGGATCATTAAAATCTACATTCCCAGTTCTAAATAAATCCTCTAAGGTTTCTCGGGCTATTACATGCGACTGTCCAAAGAGCTGTTTTAAAATGGCCTTAGCTCTCTTATATCCTGCTTGTGGATCCATAATAATACAGCCTTCAATCGCATTTTTTGCTTTTCCCTTACAGTAGTGAATTAAATACAATAAACGCACTTGATCGTCTTTTATTCGAGGTTCTATAAACGTCTCGAATTGTCGCATGAACCTAAAATAGTCGCGAGACCTTCCATCAAAAAATGAGAGTTCAACCTTAGGTAGTTCTAAACCCTCTATCGATGTCTTTCGTATCTGATCGGTCTCTGGTACTTTAGAACTCTCACTTAATCCTGATTCCTTAATGCCTGCCAAGGGTGACTTACAATAATAAATATCAGACATAACATGTGGGTTACCCATAAAAAAGTCATCATTAACGACTTGCCTAGAGCCCTGTGATCCGTCGAGCTCTTCCACCCTCCTCATGTGTGATTTTTTTCTGTTTGACATCATAAATGAAGTTCAAAAGGAAAGGTAACAAATACAAAATATAGTAATTCCACAGTTCAGCTTCGGAATATGATAAATAATCCAACTTCTTCCTCCAAGAAAGTCTAGTGGGATAAACGATTAAAATTCCAAATGTTTCTTTATAATTCTTAATAATCCAACTGTAATCGTAATAGATAATTCCAGGATAGAAATATATCCAGACTGTAAATGTATTTCTACAGTGGCCGTCCCAATTGGTTCCAATAGAGGCACTCCTGTACGCTTTTCCCAGTTCCGGGTCCCAACCAATTCAAAAAGGACAAATTCTAGGAGAAAACGTCTCTGTATTAGTTAAAAAATGGAAATACAAAGCATTACGGATATAGTGCTTCTTCCAGGGTAAAGTTACTCCGCAGAGTATCAGACACAATAACAATAAGTGACGCTAAGTCCAGCGGCCACTGCGTCCGTCCAAAAATGTGGCGGTAGCCATATAATATCAAATTTAAACAACATATGTACAGTTCAGAAGCAAACACAAAAACTTCAATATAAGTACAAAATATAGAAAGAATAACAATATACAATGATAAAGCCTCAAATTGGAATCAAATAAAGTACCAAAAATGTCAACAGAAAAAGTCCGTCATGTCATAGCAAAAATATGTAAACATGGAGGGATTTTCCAAAAAACAAAACATTCAAAAAGGATTCTACAGTTATGTTACGTGGTTTATGTTCAACAAGATAACTTGGACTTGGATTTCCTGCTAATAGGCATCTGTCTTCAAGATGTACTTAAATTTTTATGGGAACTGCCGTATTTTGGTTGGCTTCACTCCATGTCACATCTCACATTGTGGAGATGGGCGATACGTGATTGAATCAACTATGAGGCACCAGTTTCTTCAACATTATACATATGCATTTCTGGCAAGTAACAAATTGTGAGGAACATAAATTTATGGCTTCTCATCAATTACCTCTAACCACTTAGTCACACAAATCAGTGAACGAAATGTCGAGTTCTATTGACTATTGGACATACTGCAATGTGATGAACACTAAAAGAACTAGTCAAACATGAAGCTGGTCACTTCTTCTAGCCAATCAATACTGATTATCATTGTGAAATGAAAAGACACTATCAGTCTTACTAGTTTTGATTAGAAAGTCCATTCTAATGTTGTTGGACAGTAACTGTATTCATGATCTATTTATATGTATCCGGAATTTCGTTATTCCATATAGCTAATAAATCCCTAGTTATTTAAACATCCAACAACTGACAAAAATGAAGACGAAATATTTGAGTAGTTATCCTCACTATGAAATCTTCAAACATCATTTTCCAAACAATAATTATCTTTATCAGTGGACAATTGGCCCCTTGCTTTTACGATTCATTTTCTTCACCTCATTTACGTGGTTCCGCTCTAGTTGAAAGTTTACGGAATTCCTTAAATCCACTTGTTTTGGATAATAAGCTTTCAGAATAATTATTTAATGTAAACAGATATGAAGAATGTTGTTTCTTCACTCTCTGTCTGTATGGCTTAACTGGAAATGAGAAGAGGAAAAATTTATACGAATCGTTTCTGCATCGTGATATTTGTAATTGTGTATAATGTCTATCAGTCAATCAGTCAGTCAGTCGCAACGTAGAACTTCCTACGTAAGTACATCAGTTCATGTCGCCATACCACATCAGCACAGAGATATAATTGTCAATTCAAATCCAATAGTAGAAGAGGTAGTAAAGGTATTAGAAGTAATCGGAGAGGTTAGGATTAGAAGATATTATTCAGGATGTATGATTCAATGAGATAAGTTTAGAGAGTCGAAACTGGAGGTGTTGAAGAATCCAAAAGATTAGAATTTGAGAAAACAGAAAGAATACATACACCGGCGCCATTGCGAACGATTTTGAGCCATGTGATTCAAGGTCTCTAACCATCGATTATTATCATCTCGCGGACCCCAACCAGGTAATCGACAATTACCGACATGGCTAAGTCCACTCGTCAATGACTTCATGGATTTCTGCCATGTTTTGGTCTGGCCGCCCCTAGCTTTCTTCCAACCTATTCCTACACTACAAAACAAAGCTCGACGAGGCAGTCGGTGGTTAGACATACGCAACACATGTCCCAACCACCCGTTTCCTAATAACAGCGTTGCTCACTCGGGTGTCCCACGATATACGAGCAATGCTTCGAGGACACCTATGATCGAAAACCAATAACCGACGAGTATCTTCTACTCTCATTGGCCATGTTTCACAGCCATAAAGTAAGACGGAGCGAACTACTGCGCAGTACACTCGTCCTTTAGTCAGCAAACGGATATCTCGCCTTTGCCATAAGTGACGCAGGTTGGCAAAAGCCAATTGAGCCTTCTGTATCCGTGCCGAGATTTCGTCAGTCACCAGGCCATCAGCACTGATGAGACTCCCAAGATAAGTCAAGCGGTCTACACGTTCGACCACTTCACTCCCTATCACTAGTTCAGGCGCCGATGCAACCCAGTCTTGAAGCAACATTTTGCATTTCGAGGGGGAGAACCGCATCCCGAACATTCTTGCATTGTTGCTTAGGGTGGTCAGAAGACTCTGCATTTTGTCAGCATCTTCACCAAGAAGGACAATGTCATCAGCATATTCTAAGTCAATAAGCGAGCCACCTGGTAAAAGGTCTACTCCAGAAAATTCAGACGAGGATAATGTTATTTCTAGGAGCTTGTCTATGATAAAATTAAACAAGAATGGAGAAAGTGGACATCCCTGAAGGACACCACTTGAAGTAGAGAATTCCGGTGACAGTTCGCCATAAGCTCTCACTCGACCAGTGGTGTTCGAGTAGAGAGCTTGTATGAGGTTAATGTACTTCTTTGGTACACCTTTCAATGACAGACACTGCCACAGAACCTCACGATCCACAGAGTCAAATGCCGCCTTAAGGTCCAGGAAAACAACTATTGTAGGACGCCTAAATGTGTGTCTGTGTTCCAGGACCTGTCGTAGTGTGAAAATGTGGTCTATACAGCCACTTCCAGGTCGGAAACCAGATTGGTTTTCTCGAGCCTGCTCTTCACGAGCTTTCGTTAAGCGTCGAAGTATTACTGAGGCCAATATTTTAGATACTATATTAGTTAGACTTATTCCTCTGTGATTGTCACAAGAAGACTTCTGTCCTTTCTTATAGATTGGGACAATCAGTGATTGAGACCAGTCGGATGGGATTACGTCCAGTTCCCAGATTCTGCCTAAGATCTCAGTCAACCTAGCTGCTAAAACTGGACCACCATCCTTAAATATCTCAGGGGTCAGTCTATCAGGACCTGCAGCTCGTCCTCGCTTCGGATTTCCTAACGCTTTTTCAACTTCATTAAGACTAGGGGGACTTAGGTCGATTTGCAATTCAGGATGACTGGAGATCGTGGGTAACTGAAGAGTGGCTCGAGGCCAGTTGAACTGATCCCTAAAGTGTTCTGCCCATCGATCCAGTCTCCTGGATTGAGAATAAATAATGGTCCCGTCATTTTCTGAGATAGTCTCACTTACACTAGGATTCTTAATACCAGTTTCCTTGATAAGTCGGAAAAGTTGTCTACTGTTGCCGATCGCCGCTGCTTTTTCCATCGCTTTTGCTTTCGCCACCCACCACTGTTCGCGATCGTTACGTAGGCTTTTTATAAGTCTGCGCCTAAGTTGACTTCGTTCTTCATCATGTTCAGAGCCAGGTGGGATGAGTTTTCGGGCATCCATCAGATCGGTGGATGCTACTGAGATCCACGGTTTCA
>CALYCR020000683.1:0-12806 GCA_944470395.2 Schistosoma turkestanicum
GGAACTGACAGCGCATGAACATATTGTTGGTCACCACCCACCATGGGACTGCATCGCTTTACGGTGCTCCGCTGCTTCGTGGACTAAAATCTTGGGTCTCAGGGTATAGCCTCCTAAGAAAATCACCTGCTTCGGGTTTAGGCTTCCGGACAGTGCCCCAGGCCACACACAAATAATTGGGTTCCACTCAGCACCAGTGTTTGTATGTTAACAAAGTATACGCCTAAATCCAAATGTATATCCGTTTGCTGACTAAGGGATGAGTGTACTGTGCAGTGGTTCGCTTCGTCTTATTTTATGGCTGTGAAACATGGCCAGTGAGAGTAGATATTCCTAGGTTACTAGTCTTCGATCACAGATGTCTTCGAAGCATTGCTCGTGTATCGTGGGACAACCGAGTAAACAATGCTGTCGTTAGGAAACGAGTACTAGGTAGGGATGGCAAATCAATAGATGAAGTAGTGAAACTTCATCAGTTGAGGTGGTTGGGACATGTGTTACGTATGCCTAACCACCGACTGCCTCGACGAGCTTTGTTGTAGTGTAGGAGTAGGTTGAAATAATGCTAGGGGCGGCCAGACCAAAACGTAGCAGAAATCCATGAAGTCACTGACAAGTGGACTGAGTCATGTTGGTAGATGTAGGCCACCTGGTTGGGGTCCGCGAGACGATTGTCACCGAAGGTTAGAGACCTTAAACGACACGGCTCAGAATCGTTTGCAATGACGCAGGTGCATCCACTCTTTATGTTCTATGAAATTCTAATCTTCTGCATTCCTCATAATCTCTACCTTTCTCCTTCTAAATTTATCTCACTGAATTATACATCTTGAATCATATCTTCGCTCCCTACTCTTCTCCATTACTGCTAATACTTCTATTATTGCTATCACTGTTGGATTTGAACTGACATTTGCGTCTGTGCTGATGGGGCATGGCAACCTGAATTGATGTACTTACGTACGAAGTTCTGCGTTGTATCTCTCTGTGTATCTGTCTATTCATGATGTCTAGTTAATTAATACATTACATCTCTCATTCGAACAACTTTGCACCATCCTTTATATCCTATATTCTAACCGTATTATTATTGTATGACGCTAACAGTCGAATAAACAAATACGTGCATGTCATATTTCAAATGAGTAGTTGACGCGGCTTAGAATCAGTCATTTTCTCACTCCAATTTTTGACCCTACTATGAATGCTTGGTGTTTTCCTCTATCTTTTCTTGCATTTTCGCTATGGCAATTTGAGTTAACCTACGTTTGTTCCAGTTTCTAAGTTGATTATGACTGACTAAATTTAGGTCAGTACAACGAACAAAATCATTTTAAGAAATAGAGAATCGTTGACAGTACTGATCTCTGTAGTTAAAAGATTAGCCAAATTATTCAAAAAATTAGATTTAATAAAATGACTGAACAATGTAATGTATCATTTAGCGTAATGTTGTGAACTTGAATAAATGTTGGACATGAATTCGCCTCCGCAAATTTCTTTTAATCTAATCTCTAATACTTAATTTAGTCTATTTTGTGAACCTTACCAAAACACAGCCAAAAAACAGCGAGTTTCATAAAACGTTTCCAAGTTTTGATATGTCCACTTGTGACTATTAACTAAACTATATTCAGCACGGTTTAGTTTAATGGAATAAGATAAGTGCTACTTAGGTGTAAGGTATCTAGGTTACTCAAATTGACAAAGTCTTATTGTCATCCAAACGTATATACTGTTTGTACGTAGTCATTTATGTCCAATGTCAGGGTTGTTTCGAGCATGCATGTATTTAAATACTTTCAAGTTATACTTGTCTGCAGTGTTAAATAACGATCTTTCAAGTAATTTAAGCAATAGAGAGTGATACGCTGTGCCACTTGCTCTTCATTTTTTGTAATTTAAATAAATGTTTTGTCAACTTTTTCGGTTGTGTAGATAAACAAAATTCGAGTGACATTTTTGTTTTCTATTAAGATCTCACCTCTTCAACCGACTACAGTTAGTAAGATGAATAAAGTTTTGGAGGAAATTTGACGTGGTTACAAAATAATTTAGATTTCTGGTTTTTCAAGCTTAAGGTAGTTACACTGTTGATAGGTGTCATTTTAATTGACATGAAATTTTCTGCTTTGCACATTAGGTAAACTTTATTAAACTTACTCCCTCCTCAGTTCCTAAGGTATAGTTTTGCAAACTTGTTCTATATTTATAACATGTTATTCATGACCGCATATATTCTTTCTTATGTGAACTAATAGGAGTTTCAGTCGGTCTTATCTAATTAATCTATTTTAAATGAAACACTAATTTTTCTATAGTCAAGTTGGTTTAAAAGCAATAAAGCTTGAAATGGTAAAATCGTCTCCCGGTATTTGATTCATTTTATCGACTGTACATCAGTATAGTAACTTCAGATTCCAAGCGTTTCCGCTAATATTGTCTTCCGACAGCAGGTAGAGGTACTGTGGTACCGGCGGTGAGACTTTAAAAATACTTAGCTGACAGTTTTATCGTTACTCACAAAGAGCCTTTATGCTACTAGACTAAAGGAATCGTCTTTTGAAGTCTAGAATTACACTCAGATTATCAAGATCTCTACTAATCCAATTTCATTTTCATTTACCTCATACTATGTGGATAACCGGGAAGTAACGACTATTCACACATTTAACAACAATCAAGATGACTTTGTTGATGGCTGTACTGTCTATAAAACCTAAATATAGTTTTCCGCATATATATTTATGAATTCAGGTGCGATTGCATGCCGAAATCTTTTCGCCTATTGCTTTGCATTACATATTCGAATTCTATGCAACGCGTCTCAATACTAGTGATCTAATTTTTGTTAATAACACTTTCTGTTTAATTTTAGCTGTACGTCAAAGAGCTGTCGCATGTAAATTAGATCAAGTTCAAAAGAAAATTCTCATCACTGGCGCATTTCCACGTACATTTGGTCGACCACAATGGATTAATTTACGTGATACACTGATACAATGGAAATCTCATCTTGGTACTGTACAATCTAGTTTAAGTATGATGGTTCAAAATGAATCTGCCTAAATACATAATCCAATAATATAAAAAAAAGTGCTTTGTACCTTTTGGTTTTGATGTGTTTTCTTTTGTTTGGTCACTTTTTTATTTATGAGGATGGTTTTTGGTGGTTGTTGTTGTTAATGTGAAAACATATTTTTTAATTTAAAAATGATAATCATTCTTGTTATATTTGGTGGATTCTGTGAATATGCTCTCGTTTGTCATTCATTCACTTAATGTTTTTGTTAGTTGTGTTTTTTTAAGTAGTGGTAAATCTCTGTCACGTCAGTTTCATGTTAAAAGTAACAAGTTTCTTGGTGTTTACTTAAATATCTTTAAATGTTAGTCACATAGCCGAACTAACAAATTCATAATGTTGACATAAAATGCGGAGTACCAGGTGGAATGTCTGTTAGGTATACGCTTCTGCCGTCTACCTCGATGTCTACCGCCGGTTTGAATAAGAACAGTTGTAAATCATGACATGAGATCGGCTCCTTAGATCATCATTTATTACTTTGTCCCGTTTTGGTAAGTACAAAGTTGCTTGTCTAACCACTATGTAATTGCAATCAATAGCCGGATACATCGAAACCGGTTAAAGTGGTGCAGATACATTCTTTGTTTACCTTCTAGAATCTGATTTCGAATAATAATCCATGCTTCTATTCCCTATATTCGCTTGTTATTCTCAGTGTTTAATTTTATTTACCAACATTGTTATTACTATCATTTCGAAATATCTGCTATTCATTTTGTTAACTTGTTCCTATTATAGTGACGATGATGTAAAACAGGCAAATATACATCTTTTCCAGGGTTCACAGTGATTGCTTTAAACCACTCGAGTTTGTAGGGTTTAACGGACAACCGTAAAACCGATAAGCCAATCTTGGAAAATAATAATTATTGTAGTATTGTGCTGACACGTTTGATTTAGTTTTTCTGGTTAGCGTTTTTTTTGGCAAGTTAGTTTTTGACGGAATGGGGTCGCCAACCCCATGCCCAACCCTCCTCCTTTACCCGGACTTGGGACCGACAGTAGCCCCGAAGGTTCTACTGGCGGTCATCGACTGGATTATTAAGACATCGACATCTGGATGGAAGCACGGTATCAACTGGACAGTTAGGACGCAGCTGGACTATCTGGACTTCGCAGATGACCTGGCTCTTCTATCGCACACGCAACACCAAATGCGACAGAAGACGACCAGAGTAGCAGCAGCCTCTGCAGCAGTAGGTCTCAACATACATAAAGGAAAAAGCAGAATTCTCCGATGCAACACAGCATGCACAAACCAAATCACTCTTGATGGAGATGCCTTGGAGGACGTTAACACCTTTACATATCTAAGCAGCATCATCGACAATCAAGGTGAATCCGATGCAGATGTGTGGGCACGGATTGGCAAAGCAAGGGCTGCATTTCTACAGTTGAAAAATATCTGGAACTGCAATCAACTTTCAACCAACACCAAAATCAGGATTTTCAATACAAATGTCAAGACAGTTCTACTGTATGGATTGGAAACTTGGCTTCGCAAAATACTTCGGATTCGTTGGCCAGACACCATCAGCAACAACGGACTGTGGGAGAGAACAAACCAGATTCGAGTGGAGGAGGAAATCAGGAAGAAGTGGTGAAAGTAGATAGGACACACACTACGAAAAGCACCTAACTGCGTCACAAAACAAGCCTTCACACGGAACCCTCAAGGTCAAAGGAAAAGAGGAAGGCCAAAGAACACATTACGCCTAGAAATAGAGAAAGATATGATAGGAATGAACAAACATTGGACAGAACTAGAGACGGAAGCCCAGGACAGAGTTGGTTGGCGAAAATTGGTGGGCGGCCTATGCTCCCCGGGGGGTAACAGGCGTAAGTAAGTAAGTAAGCTGACAGGTGTCTTTTGAACATCAGTTATCATGATCGATGTTTGATCTACATACATAGAAGTCAACAGATGAACGATCAGCCGGTAATATGTATGCATATATTAGTAGTACAGTATGAATAACTTAGTGCTTACGGAGTCGACTTTAAAAAATAAAAATAAAATGGTCGAATGCTTTGTATTTTCTTCTTGAAGATAATGTATACTATTTGTGTTTAGATATTATACCTTTTACGTCCGTATTAGATTGCTTTTACAGATTTAGCAGATTCCCTAGTTGTCTTTCTTTTATTCGGTAATTAGGTGGGATCAGGGTTTAACTGATGCGTTAGTTGACATCCCATGAAATATTTGTTACTAGGAACAGTAAACAAAAATAATCTCCTCCATAAATAGCGTTAAAATAGATCACTTTGGCGAACCCAATTCAGATTTATCATTTCAATTAACAGTTTGGACACTACTGGTTCTAGCTCTTGGATTGGGGACCTTTGGAGGTGTTCATCTAGTCCTAATACTATCCCCATATTGCATTTTCGTAAGACTTATTTGTCATTTTTGGTCGTCAGTGGTGCATGTATTTTGGTCCTGTTATTGACACACATGTGCCTGTTAAATAGTTTCCTTATTCACGCACTACCATGATCGAAATATATACCAATATTATTGGCAATTCAAATGATTTGTTAAAAGGATTGAACAAATGTGAATAAATATAGCAGTTTGTTGATCAAATGATAACCAACGAATACTAGAATTTCTCGTTTGTTTGAAACCGTTCTTCAATGTGTATAGTTAACTCAATGACAAAGTATATGTTTATCTGATATATTTGAAGTGTACTGAACCATGACTACACTTATGTACTTATATCGTTTTTTGTCCAATCAATGTTTATTGTTTCATGTTACACTAGCGTTTAGCCATTCATCTACTTGGAAAATCTGTTCATGTACACATTCTTGTGGATGTTAACAAGAACTAATATCCATCTTCATCCTCTACAGATGGACAGGGATCATCAGAATAGAACCTGGCTAGGAAGTGCTTTTCCCCAAGTGGTCATATTGTGCTATAGAGGAGAATTTGATAAATGGGACGAAATTTGTAATTCATAAGATAGCGCAGAAGCATATTGGTCGATAGATGATATAAATTGATACGATGTGACCAAGTGATAACTGTTTTTGGGTTCAAATTATTGTCATAAACCTCTGTAGGGTTTGAGATCAAAGACACTATGACTACCCGGGAGAGTTGTTTTATTTCTAAGAAGTACAGTTGGTTGGACACAAGAATACATATTATTATAACTCATTTAACAGATAAAAAGAAGTTAAAAATCTAGAAGTCATTTATTCTATTGGAAATTATAACTGACTGTCAGCGTTACTTCTTATCCTAAATCACTCTGAAACAATTTAGCTTGCTTTTTTTACAAGGCAGAGAGATGTAGAAATTGGCTTCCATGTAATTATGTTACAATTGTTCTGTCGAAGAAACACTTAATGTGTGTATTATTGTCCAGGCGTAATTTGCGTGTAATTAGTTAAGGGATATTAAATAAAACGAGCTTACTAAATGAAGTGAAGGGTGTTATTTGTTGAAGTTATCGATAGTTTGTAAAGAAGCTTTCAAATTATCTCAAACAAATTTAAATGTCAAGTTGTTTTCGGATCGCCACTCTACATCTAAATTAAATCTTTGTTTACGTAGAATGGGACGGAATATACACTGATCTCACATAATATTTGAACTATAATATTTAAGTTACTGTATGGGACTGTTACACCTGCACGTACACACGTCAACTTGATATACTTGAACTATTACGAGTTTACCTAGTCGGAAAACGAGAGCGAGGATCCGGCGACACGACATGCTACTCAAATCTGATTATCCAAATCCCCATATTGAGTAGAAGTAAGAAGACTTGATATTAAGTATTACCTGTATTCTACAAGCATTCAGAAAGTACGAGGTCCGAGTCCAGAAGAAATTCATGATCCCGGACTAGAAACCGACTCCTGGTCATATAACGTTACAGGTAATGCGTATTTATACATTTTGGTCGAATAGGAAACAGCATCGAAGTCTGTGACGTTGACAGTTAAGACGGCCAATAGGAAGCATCATTTGAACTGACATTGATAGTCAGGACGACCAATAAGAAACAACATTGGAGCACGTGACGTTGATATCTAGGACGACCATGAAATTGACCAATAATTCTCTTAGGATATTAGATGAATATCCTAACAGAGACTAAGTCCAACTTGAAATAATTTCGAACGATGTATAAACAAGCATAAAATTCATAAACCAAAATGCTTCATCATAAGATAATACACTTGGTTGATTTTAGTTAAACCCTTTCAGTAGACAGCTTAGTTACAGAAGTAGTTATACAAATAAGAACTTGTAGGTTATTTACTTGTTTGTGTATGTATCTAGTACGAATTCTGTTTTTCGATTGTCTACAACTATATGCTCATGAGCTAGGAACATGGATTATCTCTGTAAGTATGCTTTTGTTCGACGTCCTGCACTGGTTTTGAATCACTTTCTCATTGTGTGATAGGTACTGTAAACAGTTTATTGGTTCCTAACAGCGAGGCGTTCTCTTTTAGGCGAGTTAATTTTCCAAGCTCTAAAGTCACAATTATATACTTTTTGCATATGGCTGTAGTTACAATAATATTAATAATAATAAAAGTTTCGCAAATTATATAAAGGTATAAAACGTTATTTTAAGGCAATTAAGGATAATGTTATTGCTGTGGGCTTGAATGTTCATCATAAAAATTGATAAAACAATAATGATCTAAAAGGGAAGTCTCAGTGTGATAAAATAAAATGTTCAAATGAAGGTGAACTGTAGTCAAGAGAATCATAAAAACAGATATCTACTATTTATATTGTGTTCTAATGAATTCTAGCTCTCGGACGAAATCATACAACTGTCTTGTATATACGAATACCTTTCAACTTATTAGTTATTCGGTGGTATTTTGAGAATCATCTTGTAATTGACACAGATTTTTATTATTTTCTACAGTTATATTAATTTGGTACGATTCTATGATACAATCGGACTTGGACATGATGAAAAACGCAACTTATACGTCGTTTATCTGAACTGTGCACTCAGTCGCAGAGAGCGGATTTGATTTGAGATCACTATATTTGAGAATTATCTTGAGTTTTTGGAACGTCGACTAAAGTTGAATACAATAAAATTATTGTTCTACGAGGGAATTCCTACTAAATCATTTCACGCCGAACAAAATAAACAGCTGACTTCTAAGGTATCTGATGAGAGTTTCGAACAGTATGAGTGGAGACACGAAGTGTACATGTCTACGACTGAGATATGCCGTTCTTGTATATGTAAGGGCGCTTATAAAGCTTATCACCGATCATTGCTCAATTGCTGGGAAACGAGTAGAACAAAACGTTGTGGTCAATTCACCTAGAACTATTTCTTAAATTCATATTCAAACCGACGTCGATCAAACACAACTCTCAAATCAGAATGAAGTTGGAGCAAAGTGTTTAGACGATTTTTCGACCAACATGAAAAGAATTATGCTGTAATATTGATTTTTAGAACTGTATTTATTTGTGGTGAAAGTAAGCGAGGGTTTGGAAAATCGCGATGTTGAATTTGATCAAGGTAAGTTACCGACTGTCATAGTATAAATGAACGAGCCCTTTAATTTAGGTATTGAATTTATAAAATTCAATGAAGCTGATCTATTCAAGGATATGTTATTCAATGAAAGATAAAATGCTATTGATTTAACAGAAATATGATAACATAGTAAGTATATTTCGATGATTCTATCGATAGAATATCCACATAACCTTGGTCTTGTTTTTAATCAGAGAAATGAGTTTCGTCTTCGTTGTTTCGGGATGCGCCTTTAGTTAGCGCCATTGAAAAATTACGTGTCACCGTGAGCACCCATTCTCAAGCCCCCATGATGCCATGTGTATATCTCCTTGTGTTTTCCGTACACTGGTTTTCGATCTGTTATTCGGTGTGTTAATGAGAACCAGCGATTGATGTATATGCTGCGTTTCTATTTTTTGTTCGCCACTTAATATTCACTTACATGAGATACATGTATTTGAATTACCATTATTCAACTCTCACACTTGAATCAAATTATCACGGTTATTCTGCACAATGTGTACCTAGTAAATCAGATTCCACATTTCATAATCGGTCATCGTCGTTCACTTTTCTAATGTACGTGTTGAACAACATCTATATTTTAGGGACATTCTATGAATCAAATTTATTTGGGTACTTATTCGAGGTCATACAAAGATTAGCTTTCATTTCCCAATTCTATCCTTCCTGAAGCAAATTAAGAATTCCACTTGCCTAATTAGTGAGAATATTTTGCAAATCAGTTCGTTCTGTGTTAGATTATGAAAGTTAAGTTTCATGCTATAAGATAGGATGCTTACATTTATCATGGATGTTTCCGAATCAGTTTTAGTGAATGCTTTAACTGAGATGTGAGTACAGTTGAGGTGCTGGGTGGAGTAAAGTGATGAACCACATAAATAGTTTCTGTATAGTGGTTGTTTGACATGAACAGCATATGTGATTTACTAAAATCTGGCTATTTATCTTAATGCGGGCCATTTCACTAATCATAGATGTTGAATGAGTTTCCGAATCGAATACAGAGGTTCAAAAACATTCATTTTGATTTTTATATTAGAACGTTCGTTTAAGTAGGTACTTATATCTTTCTTAATCTTCTGCTATATATATTGAGCATTTGCAAACTTGTAACAAATGTTCCATTTCTAATGGTTGACCTGTAAGCAAATGCATTACAACTGTGAGATTTTGTGCATGCCAAGAATGAGTCGAAAAAAATACTCATAGTTTTCGAAAGTTAACTACCGAGGGAAATCTGTGACTGATGATCTTTTCTCTGGAATTATCCTCCCTACCATTATTGCCTAATATTTCATTTTAAATTTCCGAGTGCGCTGTTGATACTTTGACGAAACACCAATGCCATGATATCACGTTTTCAGGCAAACTAATCAACAAAGAGTGAATTTCCGGTTGTATTTTCCTTGTGCAATCTCTGGACAATTCACCTTACACACAAAACATATTACTTTTAGTCCTTAAATAAAGAATCATATTCTAGTATCTCCATCGTTTCAACTTTACTAGCTACTAAACTAATCAATTGTTTTCGTGAACAAAATAAAAAAGTCAACGTGAGTGATATGTTTTCTAAAGTATTATGTTGACATAAGTTCATAGACATATATCAGTCTACTTATTACTATAAAAGTAGTTTGATCGATTGTACGGACGAGGTCAAGTCAGACAGCATCGTCAATCAAATCGATAAAAAAAATAATGAATTCAAAAGTATAAAGTTTCACTCTCCTAACTGTGATTACAGACATTGAAGACATTTTGTAGTCCGATATTGATTAGTGTGTATTTCGTTGAATGATTACTACTACAAAGTTTCGAATGAACTGCAGATCTTGTATGCATTTCATTGAGTGAAATAACTTGCATTTATGCTTATGTGGTGAGGTTGATTAAAAGCAACAAATAACGCAAATAAGCTGACGAAATTGAATCGCAATTCGACATGATCTATTCGATAAAAATCGATGTTTCATTTAGTGAAACTTGGCATAAATTGTTCAATATCGCACGCCATATTCATGAAATAAGATCAATTTTAAAAGCGTTGCAGACAGATAGATACGACTGATTACAGATAATGTGCATAATACCAATCAGTATATATAAATAAATGCTTAATTAGCTTCAGTAAACCATGTTTTATAACTGCAAATAAATCACAGAATAACTCATATGAAATTCAGCATACAATACAACTCACTAATGATATATTGTCAATACAGACTGAGATAATTAGTTAACTGAAGATTTCTAGTAATCACTTTGATAGATAAAGCCGTTGACAACCAAAAAAAAACAGTTTGGCGTCAGTGCGATTTACTCAGTGTACAGGAATAGAATCTGTGTATTGAACTTTACAATGAATTTCGTCGGATAAATTGCGAGGGCTCTGAACCGTTAAACATGTCTTTCATTTGCCTATAAGATCCTCAAGAAGCGCGTATGCATACATCAAATATCGTGTTGTGCATTTCCAGGTGTTAAATTGTGTGCCTCACCTACACATTGTTGGAACACTACAAAATATATACAATAGTTGCTGAGTATCACAGTCTAATAGAAAGTAGGTCCAGTAAAACGACATCGAGTGCGCGATGCTCAGATAAAAAATGATTGGATCATATAGACAAGAGACCATATGAGAAACTTGGTCTCTTGATCGATTATTGTTCCTTTTCTCGACTGAAATCCTCAACGATAGCCATATCATTTCAGGACACACTTAACTTATCAGTCTACCACACAAAAAGGACCATTTGGAATTTGTGTAGCACACAAACCAACAGAATCATTCCAATTAATCTTATGTAGACCAAAGAACAAAATGACAAAGGAAGAAAAACCAAATATCATCTACAAAACAAATTGCTCAGATTGTGAAAAACATTATATAGGACAAAGTGGACGGACTCTTCAGCTTCGTTTACGTGAACACCAATTAGCAGTCAAACGCCACGACAGTTCTTCGCCTATATCCATACATACTGAGAACTATGGACCTACGTTTGATTGGAAGTACTGGATAGGGGAAGTGCAGAAAAAACTAGGGAATTTATGGAAGCTTGGTACTCAGGTCAATCAACAGTCAACAAATGCATCAACATTGACCCAGTTTATCAACCAATCAGGAAATTCATAGGCAACCATAAGATCAAGAAACAGATCAAAGGGGAATACACCCAAAATAAAGATGCAAACAACGACAGGTTTAAGGTCAATAACAACCGATCAAGATCGAAGTTAACAGAACAAACTCCGGCGGGTCAAACGTGGAAAACTTCGAATACTTCACATCTCTCTGAAGTTTGTGCTGATGATGTTATTCAGAAGAACTATGAAAGCTCCACAACCAATACATCCAGCTCAGAGAACGCAACTTCACCTAAATAGTTTTCCTGAGCTACATATTTTCTCCACCATCTGATAATTTCGAATGATTCGTTTTGACGCGTAAGTCGATTTCGTTGCTGCAGCTTTGATCGGGAATTCTTTTCTTCATGGATACTGACTACTTATATTTAGGAATAAGTAGATCATTGCGTTTATATTTAAATAGCTGGGTTCAAAATCATACATATTTTCCAATCTTTCAATTACTATTGTAGTGAAGGAGAACACAGATTGGGCAACCGGATTGTATTTAACGAAAATTACAGAGATACTCAGTAAAATCGGAAAACCATATCGTAAATCGTTAAACTGCAAAATATCAGTCCATCATATCGAACTGGACTGTTCCTGTTGCAAAACATCGATCCATTGTCACTACTATTCATGCGTTTCATACAAATTCCATTGTTTTCTAACTCTTCCTTTCTTGATCTTCCCCCATGTTCTGCTGCTAGACATAACGTCGACACACGTCATATACTACTTATAAGTAGCTCGCACCACACTATGACTGTAGATATACAACGAATTTATCGGCACAACTGTTCCTGCAATCTTGCGCGAGAACACAAAGCCGGTGGTGAGTGATCACTTACTAATCAAATGTCAGTAAAGAATGGTGACGATTACATGCACCAACCGAATCCAAACTGACGAAGAAGCTTTGGAAAATGTAAAAAACATTACAAATCTCGGGAGCCTAAATGATGAGCAAGTTGGATCTGACACAGATATGAATGCGCAGATCGGCAAAACAAGAGCTGTATTTCCAC
>CALYCR020000684.1:0-12801 GCA_944470395.2 Schistosoma turkestanicum
TCCAGGATTCTAATGGTGGTCCGACAAGGATTCATTCATGATTTCAATGAGTAAATACAACCATCTCCATCATACTTTAACACAGAACGTGGCTTCATCACTTTCTACAATACTTTGAGCAACAGTTTTGGAGGTTTGCGCTTTTACACATTTGAAATCATCAACCAGTCATTGTTAGATGACCACCATTAGAAACCTGAAAGCACTGGACAATGGCCGTTTCGTCCTGGTATGGGACTCATCAATGGCAGTGCGCATCCACGACTCCAGCTCCTCGCAGGATTCGAACCCGGGACCTTTGGCACTGTAGGCGAACGCCTTACCATCCAACCGTGTTAATTTCTAACTCTGATTGATCTAGGGATTTGGCGTGACCTCACCCATTTGTCTTTGTTAGTTACTGCCTACACCCGACAGGGTTGAACTCCATTGGTCACGTCTTCTACAACGGCAACGAAAATAACGTGGCGAAAGTGTTGTTTAATAGAATGTTCAAATAAGTAAATAATTCATCATTTTTGAAAAAATTATATATGAAATTTTAGATAATTCCACTGTTTCGTCCATTTGTCTTGTGTGGACTTCTTCAGGTTAATAATAAGCGATGCAATAAGTTAAAATGTCGATTGCTAAGATGAATTTCCATTAAAATTTTGAACAAATCATTTATTCTCAGTATAAATATTCAGTGTCCAGTTTTTGTCAAGCTATTAATAAATAAAAAATTGATAGACGTTCGTGTAGATCAATCTGATTATGTTAAATTCTATTCTGTTTTGAAAGTATGTACTATTTCAATGAAGTTATGAATCGATCATTGTTACACGACCTTTAGGAACAGGGAAGCACTGGGTGAACTTTTCATCCCAGTATGCGATTCATTAGCAGTGTCCATCCACAAGACGTTCACTCAGGAATCTTATCCGAGACCTCTGGTCTCGTGTGCGAACGCTTTACTCTGAAACCACTGGATAGCGATGGTGGATATGCAGTGCTGTTAAATCCCATACTGGTATGAAACAGCTGTTTACTGCTTACACTTTTCTAAATGTTGATCTAACAATGATTGATTTATGATTTGAATGGAATCTAACAATCTTCATTGATCTAAAAAATGTTGTAATGTATTTGTACTAGGCAATTCGAGTAATCTAGTCATATGTATACACTTGTTAAGGCATTTTCTATGAAAAAAAAATATTAAAGCCTAATTAAATACATAACATTTCTTGACAGGCCAGTCAGTGACACTGTAGAACTCCGTACGTACCTGACATGGCTCAAAACCGTTTGCAATGGCGCCGGTGCATTTATTCTTTGTGTTCTCTCAAATCCTAATCTTCTGAATTCTTCAACCCCTCCAGTTTTGACTTTTTAAACTTTTCTCACTGTCTCATACTTCTGGAATAATATCTTCTAATTCTAACCTCTCCGATTACTTCTAATACCTTTACTACCTCTTCTATTATTGGATTTGAATTGACAATTACATCTCTGTGCTGATGTGGTATGGGAACATGAACTGATGTACTTATGTACAAAGTTCTATGTTGCATCTGACTGACTGACTGCATCAGTTGAAGTTGCCATACTACATTAGCACGGAGAGGTGGAATTATCAATTCAAATCCTATAGTAGTATTAGAGATTGTAGAAGTATTATCGGTAATGGAGAAGATTAGGGATCGAAGATATTATTCAAAAAGAAGTATAATCCAATCAAATAAATTTAACAAATGAAAAAGAAACAGTTATGAGGAATTCAAAAGATTAGAATTTGAGAGAACACAAACACTGGATGTGTTATAATGTTGCTACGTAGCTATTCAACATCCTACTGACTGACCAAATTCAGATGTTCCAATGCGACCCTAAATACTATTCCCAATCTCCAATATCTATCAGAACACAACACCGTTAGATGAAGTTATTTATGGGATTGAGTACAGAAAGAATGAATGAATGAATGAATAAATATGCTTTACAGATAATGCATATTTATACAGTGTTAGGATATTCATCCAATATCCTAAAAGAATTATAGGTCGATTGTTATTGGTTAATTTCTACTGGTCAATTTTATGATCGTCCCAGATATCAATGTCACGTGCTCCAATGTTGTTTCTTATTGGTCGTCTTAAATGACAATGTCACAGAATTCGATGATGTTTCCTATTCAACCTAATTGCATAAATACGCATTATCTGTAACATTTTATGATCAGGATCCCGGATCCCTAGTCCGGGATCCTGATTCTCTTCTGAACTCGGACCTCGAACTTTCTGAATGCTTGTAGAATACATGTTCTACTTCATATCATATCTTCTTATTTTTACTCAATATGGGGGTTGGAATAATTGGATTTGAGTAGCATGTCGTGTCGCCAGATCCTCGATCCTCGCTCTCGTTCTCCGACTAAGGTAAACTCGTAATAGTTCAAGCATATCAAATTGACGTGTTTACGTGCAGGCATAGCATACAGTTACGTTGAATAGGAAACAACATGGATGTCTGTGACATTGATAGCTAGGGACGACCATAATATTGACACCAGTGGGAAATTGACCAATAGAATTAGACTTCCAAAAAAATAATTCTCTTAGGATATTTGATGAATATCCTAACAGGATGTACCTGTACTAGTGTAAACGATTTTCAGACATATCATTCAAGATCTTTAACCATATTGGTTACTAGTATTGTCTCGCGAACTACAACCAGGTAGTAGTCTACACCTACTACTAACTAACATGGCTATAGTTCAAATACAACAACTTCATTATTTCATTGTTCAATTAAAATTTCTTCTACTAAAGAACTAATTGCTCTCTATCTCTATATATATTTCATTATATTATGTTTTGGGGCAGAGTTTTAGAGGATTGTGTTTTTACACATTTGAAATCATCAATCAATCATTGTTACACCACCACTAGAAACCTGGAAGCACTGGAAGGCCGTTTCGTCCAGGTATGGGAGTAATCAGCAGTGCGTATCCACGAATCCTGCTCCTCGCAGGATTCGAACCCAGGACCTTCGGCATTCTAGGTGAACGCCTTACCATCGGACCACTAGGCCGACATTCAGCGGTGTTAATGTCTAACTCTGATTGATCTACGGATTTTGCGCAACATCACCCATTTGTCTTTGGTAGTTACTGCCCACACCGGACAGGGATGAACTCCATTGGTCACGTCTTCTCAACTAGAACTCCGAGAATTTCCTCAGGAAGCTAGTCACTACTGAGTACTGTTATGATATTTTCTGGCAGAGTTTTGGAGGTTTGTGTTTTTACACATTTGAAATCATCGCACTGCTGACGAGTCCCATACCAGGACGAAACGGCCGTCCAGTGCTTCCAGGTTTCTAATGGTGGTCTAACAATGATTGATTGATGATTTTGAATGTATATTATGTTTATTTTTTATTAAAATATTTTCTGAAATATCTTATTAATTATCAGGACCAATGAACATTTCATTGCATAATATTTCATCATCACCAACAACGTATCGATCCATGTCACAAATATCCGATAATCTGCTCCAGAATGGCACCCTTACATCATCACAACTACCGACAACAACAACAACTTTGAATCAGACATTGAATTCATTAGTAAAAGAACAAAATACTGGTTGTAGTCGTACGAATCGTATGGCATGTTCTGATTGGAAAATGATACAACAAATAGAACAACATGTATTCACATCATTTGTTACAATTTATATATTGGCACATGCAATTTTTATATTTTGGCTTTATTTCGATGTAAGTTCAATTTTTTTTTATTAGTTAGTTAGTTTATCTTACTTGCTTACTTACTTACTTATTTACTTACTTACTTACCTACTTACTTACTTACTTATGCACTTACTTACTTACTTACGCCTTGGTATCCTTAATGGAGTATAATAGGCCAATGAACAGGACTTTCTAAGGTACTGTGACTTAGGTCTTCCTTTCTAGTTCTTATCAAATACTGTTCATTGTTTTGGTGTTTTCCTCTTCTCCTGTGACCTTGAGGATTTGAAGTAAGGACTTGTTTAGGATACAGTTGGGTGCTCCTCACAATGTGTGTCCTACTTGAGTGTGTTCATTTCAATGCTTACTTCTCTTGTTATATATATCGAGCCCGACAATAAATACTTAGTCTTGCTTCATCGCATTGAGTTGGTTTACTCGTCTTCACCACTTCGTTTCGCTTTGGTTTTACGTTTTATATTTTTCGTGTCTGTCTACATGACCGATCACATGAAGTGAACTCATCTAACTGGTATTTTCAATCAGAGTTATGGAGATCAATGTTTTTACACATTCTAAATCATCAGTCAGTCACTGTTAGACCACCATTAGAAGAAACCTGGAAGCAAGCACTAGACGACCATTTCATCCTGGTAAGGGACGCATCAGCAGTACGCATCCTCGACTCTTACACCTCGCAGGGTTCGAACCCGTGACCTTCGGTATTGTGCGCGAACGCAACCTCTGGACCACTGGGCCGGCATGACTGATTTCTTATTATTGAAGGAAAGATTTATATAATGACATATTCGGGCGTTAGTTGATACTGCGATCACATTTCAGGCGATATAATATGATCGTCTTCCATAAGAAACAAATAATGAAATAAGATGGTAGAGAAAATTTTTTAGCTCAGGTGGATGATTGTGATGGGTTTTCATTCTCTGAACTGGATGTTTTGGTTATGAACATTCAAGTTAGCCTAACTGGACGTGGTGAATTCATTGTCTCGTTTATCGCATTTATCGACTATGGTGAATGAACTCGTAATAGCTTGAAGCGTACCTAGTTAACGAACCTAGCAATTGTACTGTAGTGAAGGAGAACGCAGGTGAGGGCAACCGAATTGTATTTAACTAAAAATTACAGAGTTACTCAGTAAAATAAGAAAACCATATCGTAAACGGTTAATTTGCACATCTTCAATCAATCATCAATCCATTGTCTGACATTTCACTTATTCATGCGATTCATACAAATTCCATTGTGTTCCCACTCTTTTGTTTTCTTGATCTTCCCCCATCTTCTGCTGCCAGACATTACGTTGACACCCACGTCATATACTACTTATAAGTAGCTCGCAACACAGTACTTTTCTCCAATCTTGTATAGCGATAGATCGTTAAAACATTTTATGTTACCCATCTGAATGGATTATACGATCGATAGATGTAATTGACGTTTAAAAATAGACAGAAAGAGTTAACTTGTAGTAAAACAGGTAACGCAAATATTTAAATCGGACGCCTAAATAAATTTATTGAACAAATATAATAAATACAATCATTGATTATTATCTTGTGTCCTTTTTTAATTGAAATATTTATCATGATAGAAAGATTATGTCATTCATTGTATTGTGTGTGACATAATTAATATCAGTAATATGTAATTTTGTGCACGCTTGATAAATGTACACATATGTAAGTAAGTATGAAAAGATGCTACCACCATATGTTTGTCTGACATCATTCAGAGACATTTTGTTTTATATATATATATATATAGTTAGTTGAATGAAAATTAAATTTCAGGTGGATAGGATAATAAGTGTGATTTAAATTACATCTGTAAAAATTAAAAAAATTTTAATGACAAAGTCATCATTATCAATCAATGTTCAATTACTTTACAAAATGTACTTTCTTTTCGTTAAATATTCAATATATATGATATGTATGTGTGGTGCGAGCTACTTATAAGTAGTATATGACGTGAGTGTCAACATAATGTCTGGCAGCAGAAGATGGGGGAAGATCAAGAAAGGAGGAAGAGTTAGAAAACAATGGAATTAGTGCATGTAACGCATGAACAGTGAGTGACAATGGATTGATGTTTTGCAACAGGAAAAGTCCAGTTCGATTTGATGAACTGACATTTTGCAAATGAACGATTTACGATATGGTTTCCCCATTTCACTGAGTTAAATACAATTCGGTTGCCCCACCTGTGCTCTCCTTCACTACATTTGGTGTCGCTGCCTGCTCGAAGGAAGGACCTCCCGTGGCCGAAGGAGTTGAAGGACGGAGATTTGCGGAGACTCCTGGAGGAGTTTGAGTCCGCGAAGGAGCTGGTAGGGGCCTGAGGCGGAGTTGGCGGTGCTGGGAACGCTGCGGGGAGGTGAGGCGAAGGCGGTATACGACAGCCTGAACGGTGCCGCCGGGGAGACGGCGTGGGAGACGGTCACCGGTCGGCTGATGAAGGAGTTCGATAGTCCGGTGGACAGGGAGGAGGCGTCGCAGAGGTTCCGGTTGGTGAGGCTGTCGGCTGATGGTGACCCGTTGGTGTTGGCTGTGTAGTTCACGATGTTGCTGCGCCGTACGCTGCCGATTATGGATAGGGAGTCGGGGGCACAGTTGTTGGCGTCGCAATTTATCGAGTGTGCCTGCCGCCATGTCCCAGCAGCGGGAACTAGTAAACGCTACACGTTGGATAGATGCCGTACCCATTCCAGACCAGCGGGCAAGAACAATGACCAAAGTGGTAATCCGGATTATTGTAGCGTGTCACGGAATACGGAAGGTGATATTAACTGACTAGGGTCCCTGTTTTGAAAGACTACGACGACAGCTTATTAAAAGGGGGAACGAGTGTGGTGCGCGCTACTTATAAGTAGTATATGACGTGAGTGTCAACGTAATGTCTGGCAGCAGCAGATGGGGAGGGAAGATGAAGAAAGGAAGAAGAGTGGGAACACAATGGACTTTGTATGAAACGCATGAATAGTGAGTGACAATGGATTGATGTTTTACAACAGGAACAGTCCAGTTCGATATGATGATGGACTGATATTTTGCAAATTAACGATTTACGAAATGGTTTTCCGATTTTACTGAGTAATTCTGTAATTTTCGTTAATTACAATTCGGTTGTCCTCATCTGCGTTCTCCTTCACTACATATGTATATATGTATGACTTCAAACTTAGTTTAAAACAACTTTCTTGCTTAATTGTTCATGCATAAAATTCTAATTAAAAAAATGTCTACCAAAAAATTGTAGAAATTATTCATTTCGTTGTACTTTTAAGTGCGTTTATGAGGGCAAAAGTCAAACAACAAAAGAATGTTGAATAATGAATGAGTTGTTGACTTTTAGATTGAAGTTTGGACAACTGTTTTTCTGTGTTTTACGCTCATATTCAGTGTAACTCCTTGTGTATGTGGAGCAATTTTTTTCTTCATGGCCGGATTATAATAGTAGTTCTCCTAAAACTAGTTCCAGTTGTCCGACTTGCATCAAATACGTTTCTCTGGTTCCAAGCACTTCCAGGTTGTGTGTTTCCATTTCTGCATCAACATGGAATAATAGTCTTCGTATTCTCCCACAGTGTTTGAACGTTTCATGTACGTAAGAGAATAATGGTTGGTCTGTTTGAGAGGAATGGCATCGGACTCGTCATCATGAGGTGTGATAACTCTTCTAAACGAAGATCTTCTAACTTCTAGGGTAGAGTTTAAATGGTTTAGAAAATTTTTATTTTCCGGGTAGCGTTTTTAGCCTAACCAACCTCCTTCATCCAGTCTTGAGATTGGCGGAGAAGATATTACGATTACTTATGGTTTAAAATTCGTATTCATCATGCCGATTTCATTTCTGTATATTGATTTGAACTACGCGCTCGAAAAAATCATGCATTTATGTATCGGATTCTGTGTTAATTATGGGTAAATGATGGGAATAATTGTTATCAAATATCTCCAATGAGATATTTCATCATAGATTGGATTAAAACATGATTGCGTTGTTTAACGCTGATTGGATATCTCTTTCGTATTCGATCAGCGTCGATCGATACTGAGGAAACATTCTTACTTAATTACTTACTTACACCTGTTACCCCCAATGGAGCATAGGCCGCCCACCAGTTTTCTCCAACCAACTATGTCCTGGGATCCCTCTCCAGTTCTGTCCAATGTTTGTTGATTCCTCTCATATCTTTCTCTACTTCTCGGCGTAATGTTTTCTCTGGTCTTCCTCTTTTCCTTTTGCCTTGAGGGTTCCATGTGAGGACTTGTCTTGTGACGCAGTTAGGTGATTTTCGTAGTGTATGTCCTATCCACTTCCACCACTTCTTCCTGATTTCCTCATCCATTGGAATCTGGTTTGTTCTCTCCCACATTAGGTTGTTACTCATGGTGTCTGGCCAACGAATCCTCAGTATTTTGCGTAGACGAATTTTAATAAACACTTGTATCTTCTGGATGATGATGGCTTTGGTAGTTCTCCATGTTTCCGCTCCACACACTAGAACTTTCTTGACATTTTTATTGAAAATGCTGATTTCGGTTTTGGTTGAAAGTTGTTTGGAGTTCCATATGAGGGAACATTCTAGAATCTTCTTATGTAAGAAAACTGTAAATATATTAACGTTTTGGACTTCTCTGACTTCCCCATTTAACCTCGTTATTGGAATGTAATCTCTATTTCCTGTTCAACTGTGTTTCTGATTTTCATGGGAACGTCTCGATTGATGTCAGAGAACAGTAAGCATTAAGAATGGCTGGGTTGTAGCAAAGAGCGAATTATAATGGTGGTCTAACATTGATCGATTCATGGTTTCAAAAATGTGTAACTTAACAATCTTCACAACCCCGTAATGCAAAAATTACCTGTGCTCACTAGTGACTAGCTTCGTGATGAATCTTCTCCGAGTTCTAGTGGGAAGACGTGACCAGTGAAGTTCGACCTGTTCGGATGTAGGCAGTGTCTACCGAAGACTGTGTATGAGGTTGCGCAACTCCGTGAATTTGTTGATCAAGTTAGACATTAACACCGTTAGTTACCGGCTCAGTGGTCTAACGCTCAGGGCATTCGAGCACAATCCCGAAAAACCTGAGTTCGAACCCAGCGGGGTGCCGGAGTCGAGGGTGCATACTGCTGAAGAGTCCCATACCAGGACGAAAATGCCGTCCAGTGCTTCCAGGCTTTTAATGGTGCTCTAGCATTGATCGATTCATGGTTTTGAAAATTTAAAACAGCGTAAAAACTATCATAATTCACAATTCAAAATGTGTCAGTCAACGTTAATACCAATTCATTATTTCATCAATGGACTTATTGAATAGTAATAACATACAAGAACAAACATCTCTTTCTTTTCAATCTTTTTTTCTTTCGGTAAACTTTTCACACCAACTGATTTTATTTCTATTTCACTGATTTTCATTCAGTAAAATTCATTTTAAAATGTCAATATTTTATCTCTGATTATCATATTGAGCCTTCTTTTACCATATATATAACTAGTCATATATCACTTCATGATAAATATTCAAACTCTCTCTCTCAAAAAATAATGTTGTTACCATATTTAGTAAAATCCCTTTATTATCACGATAATAGTTTGTCGGCCAGACTAAAACATGGCTCAAATCTATGAACTCACTGACAAATAGATTTAACCATGTTGGAAAGGTGTAGACTACTTGGTTGTGATTCACAAGACAGTCGATGGTTAGAGACTTTGAATCAGATAGCTGAAATTTGTTTACAGTGGCGTAGATGCATCTAGTCTTTGTGTTCTCTAAAATGATTCTAATCTTCGGAATTCCTCATCACCTCTATCTTTTTATACTTCTTGAATAATATCTTCCAACCCTAATCTCTCCGATTAACTGCTACTACTTCTACTACCTCTACTACTATGGGATTTGAATTGACTGTGCTAATGTGGTATGGCACCTTGAACTAATGTCTTGTCGACTAGCTATAACATATATATTGAGGAAATCACATAACTACGTCACAACTGAAGCCTGTTAGGATATTTATTAAATATCCTTAGAGAACTATTTATAGATGTCTAATTCTATTGGTCAATATTATGCTCGTCCCTAGCTATCAATGTCACATACTTCAATCTTGTTTCCTATTGAATGTCCTAACTATCAATGTCACAGACTTCTATGCTGTTTCCTATTCAACCTTAGTGTATAAATACGCATTATCTGTAACTCTTTATGACCCGAACCCGTATCCCTAGTCCATGATCCGTTTTTTCTTCTGGACTCGGACCTCGTACTTTCTGGATGTTGTAGAATACTGGTTCTGATTCATATCAAGTCTTCTTCTTTTATTCAATAGGTTGTTGGGACACTTGGATTATATTAGCATGTCGTGTGGTCGGATCCTTGATCCTAGCTCTTGTTTTCCGACTAAATTAAACTCGTATTATAGTGAACGAGAACACAGGTAGAGCAACCGGATTGTATTTAACGGATATTACAGAGTTACTCAGTAAAATCGGAAAACCATATCGTAAATTGTTCATTTGCAAAAGATCAGTTCATCCTATCGAACTGGACTTTTCCTGTTGCAAAACATCAATCCATTGTCACTATTCATGCGTTTCATACAAATTCTATTGTTTTCTAACTCTTCCTTTCGTGATCTTCACCCATTTATACTGCCGGACATTACGTTGAAGACACTCACGTCATATAGTACTACTTATAAGTATCTCACACCACAGTATTAGTTCAAACATATCAAAATGACATGTTTACGTGTATACACATAACAAAGCCCTAACTAGGTCAAAACCAAAGAGTAATCCCAAAGAATATCATATTTTTACACTGAGAATAGTAAGTAGATATGGAAAGAATGAACAATAATCAGTTAGAACTTGAAAGAAACGTTCAAGATAGAGTAGGATGGAGAATGCTAATTGGTGGCCTATACTCCATCAGGGGTAATAGGCGTAAGTCAGCAAGTAAATAAGTAAGGAAGTAAGTAGGTAAGTAAGTAGGTAAGTAAGTAGGGAAGGAAGGAAGCAAAGAAATAAGCACGTTTAATAGCATTTACTTTATCTAAATTAATTAAAATATTGTTTCATGTTGCTTTCCAACTGTTTCACATATAAATGATGATGTGATTAGTTAATTGCACTTTTCATACGTCTATTTTCTATTTTTTTCTTTCAAAATTAAAACACAATCACTTTTTTTAGGCAAGTAGACGAAGACGAGAAATGCGACAAAAAGATAAAGATTATCGAGTAAGTTTACCTGTGTTTTCCATTGAGTTTATTGATTTTCCGTTGATAACATACATAAAGACTAATGTTACCGTTTTTTTTCGACTTGACTTGACTTGTATATTTTAAGTATAAAATTTATTCACTTATCATTTGAAATTACGGATCGATCATTGTTATTACTGTCATTAGAAATCTGGAAGTAGTGGACTGCTGTTTCGTCCGAGTATGGGATTCTACAGCAGTGCGTATCCGCGACAATTTAATTCGATTCATGATTTAAATGAAATTCACAAATCAGACATAACTCTAGTGAAAACCATAAAAACTTACTCACTGGTGACTAGCTTCTGTGTGAGAAGCCGTGACCTATGGAGATCACGCTTGGATTGAATAACGTTCTACATAAACACAGTTGGATACCAACTGATTGGCCTTAAGTTTAAACATTCGCATGAGAGCTTTTTAGGTGCTGGGTTCGATTCCTCTGTGTGTGGCGATCACGGATGCTCACTGCTGATAAGTCCTATATGAGGTCGAAACAACTGTTCAGTACTTCCAGGTTTCTACTACTCATTTAACACTGATTGATTCATGATTTACAAAATAAACTCATTTCTTGATTTATTTATTCACATATATTTATTGTTAATAGTATGGTTACTAGTAACTTAAAAATATAAGTATTATGTAACATTTTATCGAATAATCAGTTTTGTATACTTTTTGACAATTTATTCTTTTCTGTCTATCTCATCGTGCTGTGTTAGTTAGTATTGCTGATATAAATCATCACCTGCCTATTTTACAGTGAAATCATGAATCAATCATCGTTAGACCACCATCAGAAAGCTAGAAACATTGGACGACCTTTTCTAATTATGTTTTTTAACGATGATTGATTCTTGATTTCAATATAAACGCAACAATCTCCATAATTGTTTAATGCAAACTTATATTTGTTATGATCGAGTATATTATTTATCTTTAACACATCAAAATAACTATGAAGTTCAAAGAAGTAATTGAGAAAATTTTCTATTGGTACAGTTCACAAGAATTTAGGCAGAGTAGTTAGATTGTGACTGATAGCGAAATTCAAGGTGTACATTCCCTTTCCTATTTGAGATTTGTCTTTAGTTTGTTGATGTACCACCTCTATCTCAGAGTTGATTTTCTCCGCTGGATTCGAATCCAGTATCGTTTTCGCTTGAAACGCTATCGTGTTATCCACACAGGATGTTCAAATACCAACCAAAACTGACTGAATTTATCCATAACGCAATAATCGAAAGTCAGTTCAAATCAACTTAAATCTCATATCCGTTACACAAATGAGTGGCTTTCTGGACTCGATAATGCAATGGGTTTTGAAGTGAATGGTATTGGATTTGAGTTTCAAAGTGAACATCAACTGTTGGATGCATATATATCCAACTAAAGACAAGTTCTATATATATAACATAAAAATCCGTGTCCTGGATTTAACTCTGTCATCCTCATTCCATCTATCCTTTGTAAACTAATCTCATGATGCCTAAACCAAGATCATCCGCATAAGATTCTCAAATAGTAGCGACACAAAGCTTCACTGAATAGACAGTTTTTCTCAGAGATTTATTAATTCACTTAAATTTACAGTTTTATTAGCTACCAAAAAATGATTCTCTGTTCATAGAAAGAGTTTTTTTTGTTGAACTTTAGTTAATCTTTCAGGTTACAGTTTCAGTAAAACGAAAAGTCACTTAAGAAAAGCTACTTATCAGAAACATGAATCAATCAGTGTCAGTCCGCCA
>CALYCR020000685.1:0-12788 GCA_944470395.2 Schistosoma turkestanicum
CCAAGGACGTTTCTATCATGTACAAATAAGCTCGATTTGTGTGCTTGTAAACCTAGTATTTCTGGGTGCTTGTAGAATACACTTTCTACGCCATATCAAAACTTCCTGATCTAGTTAGCCGGGCCGGAGACAAACGGAATAGAATAACGTATCGTGTCACGGCATCATTGAGCTTCGTTCCGTTTTTTCCGAGTAAGGTGAACTTGTAATAGTTTCAAGCATATCAATCAGAGAGCATATCAATATGTTTTAATTATATTCACCTATTTCTCGAGAATAAACAGAAAACTAGGATGCTCTTTCTGTTTCATGGAACCCAGCTTTAAAAATCTTTATCATGAACCATCTGATACACTTTTAAGTAGAGCATCAAGAAAATGAAATTCCGAATCAATCTCTGGTTTGATTGTGAATTTAACTCATCGATAACAAACAACGTTTGAACTTATCCGTCATTGAGGTTATTCCTTTTGCTATTGGCAATGAACGAAGCATCATATTCGTCAGATCAGTCAAGAAACAGGGCTTTTAGTGGCGAATCCAAATAGTTTATCCATTAAACTCATGATTAGATTGAAGGTACATTATAGAAGAAGTTCCCATAGAAGTATTTTAAAACATCAATATCAAAGTTATTATTTACAATATCATCATATATGTGTTACATTGTCTCTGTTAGACGGAACATTTGTAAAAAACTGAAACTATGTCTAATGATATTCGAGCCAGTTACTAATAAGCTGTAGAATTTTCTCTAAGTATAAGCATTTGCACGGTATAATCGATTATATTTTACGTATCATCAATATAAACTTCAAGGGAACATCTTTTTTATGTGTGTGTGTGTGTACTTTTGAAAGACTATCTAGTCTTAGAAGTGAGGTCTGATAATCAGATGATGCCTGTTGCCCTATTTGACACAAAGTCCGTACATTAAAAGCCCCAACATGTAGTATAGAACAGGGTTTCAGGAGACCAGGAATAACGTTTCGTGAGCTCGCATCGTTTGCATTAGCTGTGCAGTGTGATAAAGGAATGTGAGAAGAGTTAATCGTGGAGATAAGAGAGGTGTGTGTTGGTGTAGGAAGGATTTGATTTCGACCAATTTGCTCTCGTGTGCTGTTACGGGTATGAGGGCGGTTGTCACTTCCCGGCTGCCCACACCGTGGAAGGTTGTTTCTAGAGGAACCTGAAAAGGAAGATAGGTTAGTGTTGGTCTTGGAGACCTGGGTGCGTGACCGCAAAGTCCAAGGGACAACTGCTTGAGGCCGGTCACGCACGGCCTTTTCGTTAAAGGTTTTTTGAGGATTAGCTCCGTTCTTAAAGGCCCTTAGTGGGCACCCTTACCGACGGAGATGGAAATCCGTGAGGTAGGGTGAGGTGTGACATTTTTAGAGTCGACCTTTTCTAACCCTTCCTTCCTTGTGAGAAGGCAGCATCGCTGCAGATGCTAGTTGTCCGAGGGAAACATCTTACTGCTGTCACATCCCTCTGCAGTCAGCAGTATGACTTCGCCCTCAGACCTTGGGTCTGATAAAACACGCTTAGATTATCTCGACGGTAAGTTTATTTATTTCTTTTTTTGTTTTTACATTTTCTAGATCAGGTTTACCAAATTTTTGTGCAGTTGCATTAGCTCTTCATGAATTTGGCTATCAAGCTATTGGTATACGTATTGATAGCGGTGATATAGCCTATTTATCATTAAAAATTCGAGATGCTTTTCAATTAATCAGTTCACAGTAAGTTGATGAAATTAATGGATACTTCTTAGAAGTTAATAAAAATGTATTGTTTGTATTTTCGTGAATTTTGTTTAGAATTATAATTTAGTGGTGCATTTTTCTTCATATTCTTCAAAAATACTTTTAACGTTTCCTGGTGTACTTAATCATCACTTACCTCAACGCGTGGTGTTAACTAGTGTAGAAGTAAGTTAAAAGAGATCTAGAGGCCACTAAACCAATGTGTGGTGTTAATATATAACGCCATTGTCTACTGGATTGGACAGTGTTGGCAGGTGTAGACTGTGTGATTGGGTTTTGAGTTGGTCAGTCAGTCAGTCAGCTACCATTACATATTAGCACACTGATACAATTGTCAATTCAAATCTCATAGTGTTAGATGTAGTAGAGGTATTAGCGGTAATGGAGAAGATTAAGGTTCGAAGATATTATTCAAGAAGTATAATTCGCTGTAATAAATTTAAAAAGAGAAAGATAAAGGTAATGAGGAATTCAGAAACTTAAAATGTGATAGAAGACATACAATGGATGCACCTGTGCTATCGCAAACGATTTCGAAACATGTCGCATCAGTCACTATTGCCTCGCAGACTCCAGCCTGGTAGTTTGTACTGACCAACTTGGCTCAGTCTAATTGTCAGTGACTTCATGGATTTGTGCCATGTTCTGGTGTGGTCAAACCTAGCTTTCTTCCAGCCTAACCCTACATCAAAAAACAGCTCACCGAGGCAGTCGGTGGTTGGGCATACGATTGGGTTTCGACTGATTATCCTAACCAATGATTAAAGACTCTGGGTCACATATTGGCTTAGAATCGATCTTGGATTTTAAGACTGTCTTGTATTATCGTCTTTAATACCAAGAGATCATTCTTTCTGCCCGAATAATTTTATCTGTCTGTACGTTGCTTATAACCTACAATTGATTATTACTTTTGTAATTGTTGTTATTACTCGATTCATGTTGTAATGAACGAATCATTTAGGGACAAACTTAAAACAGTCACAACGAATTTCCAGCCAGTTCTAAACCAATCAGGAAACAGCTTTTAAAGAAAACACTATCTCACAGCATGACCCAATTTTACGTATTAACAAATCTACGAATGTCTTCTGCAGTTTACTCTACCACTAAATCGATTAAACGTTGACACAAAATTGTTTTTGAGGTACAGATTGTCTATTATCTGGAATCTTCAGAAAGACCCAAATCGATTATTAAAAGTCCCCCCACTGTTCCTGGTTTAGGGTTAAATATTTGGGGTAGGGATAAAGAATTAAAGGTTGGGGTTTTAATCACGAACTGGCATCAGCCAATACGTAAAGATCCTCTGTAACCGTACGGATAAATGAATTTCACTCAAAAATACAAGATGAGCTATCTGATTAGTTTGTCCGTATAATCCGGTGCCATGCGATCAAGATTTGTCTCAGAATTTAAAGGGTTAAGCATTTGGATTTAAGGATAGTTTTGATTAGCTAGTTATGCACAGTTTGGAGCGACAGAAATGAGAAATTTTTGAGGAAATAATTTTTTACACATTTGAAATCATCAATCAATCATTGTTAGCCCACCATAAGAAACCTGAAAGCATTGGACGGCCGTTTCGTCCTGGTATGGGACTCATCAGCAGTGCACATCCACGACTCCTGCACCTCGCAGGATTCGAACCAGGGACCTTCGGTACTGTGCGCGAATGCCGGCATCCAACGGTGTTAATGTCTACCTCTGATTGGTCTACAGATTTTGCGCGACCTCACCTATTTGTCTTTGGTAGTTACTGCCTACACCCGACAGGGTTGGACTCCATTGATCACGTCTGAGGGTGAGGATACTGTATCGTTTCCAATAACGACTTATCGTTGATCAAATCACACAGCGGCGTGACGATCTGACTCGGGTCAATGGGCGTACCTATGCGTCCCTGATCTGGGAAAGACCGTATGACTCCGCCTGCATTCACTATCCGAATGTGGGAACACGTCCGTCGGCCCTCGATCGATAGATGAGTCGACAAATCCTATCTGATGGTTCCCCAGTTCAGCGATGGACAGGTGGACTGGCCCTTTCGAGGACCCTGCTATGAAAGGTGTGCTCCTTATTGTCTGGGGTGGTCTGTGAGGAAGCGCGTTGCACACCATCCCAAAAATACCAAAAAAGACAAAAAAAATTATAAAAACACGAAAAACCCAAAAAAATCATAAAAATAAAAAGATAAAAAATATTAACCAAACCTAACCTAAATGATGACAATTATGGTAAGCACAAATAAACGATTACGCGATTATGTATCGTCCGCTTCCCGGAGCGATGGGCGGTGCGGTACTACAGCTAATTGCTCCAACCTTCTTTCGTCAACAAACGGCGTCACTCCGCCGGGAGAGCATGCGTGCAGAGAGTGCCCCTTCGAGGGCAAGTCAGCGAGGAGCTTAAGCCAGCATATGCGGCATCGGCATATCTCTGCATATAATCAATTGAAAGTGGAAAAGGTAATGGCTCAGCAAGCACGTCGCTGGAGTCAGGAAGAGGATAATTACCTTCTAGCCTCGGCAAATAGCCTGTGGAGTGACGCAGGCGTCAGATCACGCAGTGGCGTTTATGACACACTGAGTGGTCAGGTACAAGGAAGATCGCGTGAGGCGATCAAGAGGCGCCTACTGAGCCTCAAATGGGCACCACCTGAAACCACTAACGATAGGGGTGGACGTGCCGTTGATTTGGGTGAGTCTATAGGAGACGTTTCGATGACTGATGATTGGAAGAAAAGCCTCTTGCGGTCCGTCATTTCATCTTGTGACAAGAGGCATGCATTGTACAAACTTGCGAACGCATTGAATCGGGATCGGATAACCGTCGAACAGGCCAGGGAACGACTAGAGCTTTATGTCAGGAAATCGTTCCCCTATGCGAATAGACGAGAAAGACGCACGGTCGAGCCAAGGCGACCGGTTGAGACGAATCTAGGTGCGTGTAGGAAAGCGAATGCGAGAGTTTTGAGAGGGTTGATGCGTATTAACCCCAGAAAGGCGGCACATGCGGTGCTGTCCGGCTCGTGGAAAACTCTATATAAAGGAGACGAAGCCTATCCGTCGGGCTTCGAGGAATTTTGGTGTAATCTTATCTCGAGCTCCAGTACTGCCGATGACCGTCCGGCAGCGAAACTATTGGACAGTCAGTGGGAATTAATACGTCCAATAGAGATCTCAGAGGTAATTAAATCGTTGAAGCGAATGGGTAACACTGCTCCGGGGCTTGATGGCGTCAAGCCAAAGCAGCTATATAGGCGGCGACATAGCCATGTTGCTAGCCTGCTGAATCTAATGCTAGTGCTGGAGGCGGTACCAGCCCACTTAAATCTTGCGCGTATAACATTTATTGCGAAATGCGATAACCCGGAGTCACCAGGAGACTACCGGCCGATAGCTATTACATCAGTAGTAGTACGCTGCCTGCATAGTATCCTGGCAAGCAGGTGGCTCGAGCGCATCCCTTCGCTCGGTCCGCAACTCGCGTTCCTCAAGCGAGATGGGTGCCTGGAAGGCGCCATGGCGGTCCATTCAGTTTTACGTGAAGCGCAAGTTAGGTCGCGAAACTTAGTTATGTGTTCGGTAGATGTGGCTAAAGCTTTTGACTCGGTCTCACATCAAACGATTATTAGAGTAGCGAGGATGTACGGGGCACCCACTCCCCTCGTTAGATATATAGAGAACTGCTATCAAACGTCTAAAATAATGGTCGTCCAGAGAACAGTCCAAGTGGGAAGAGGGGTGAAACAGGGTGACCCTCTGTCGCCACTGTTATTTATCTTCTGTATGGATGAGGTCATGAGACAAATCGATAATAGAAACGGAGCGACTATCGGGGGCGGACAGCTTGGAGCTTTATTGTTCGCCGATGACGTGATGCTCTTCGCAGAGACCACTGCGGGGATGCAAATTAAGCTTAACTCGTTAGCGGATGCCCTAGGAAAAGCTGGCCTAGGCATCAACGCGGCAAAGTCCAAATCCCTGACTATAATGGCGCAGAGCAAGCGCAAATCAGTGTGCGTTGTCCCTCAGATATATTCGGTGAACCAAGTGCCGTTGGGGACATTGGGAGTCAGAGATAGTTTTAAGTACCTCGGTATCCGGTTCTCATTCTGCGGGATTACCAAGCAGTCGCTAAGCGATGTGGCTGCGAGGCAACTGAAAGAGATAGTTGAGGCACCGCTCAATTCGATACAGCGGTTGCAAATACTGAAAGGATACGCGATCCCGAAACTACAATATGTCGGCCAGTTGGGCCTAATCGGGTTAACAGAACTGGGTTTAATTGACACGAGGATAAGGAAACATGTGCGACAATGGCTTGGCTTGCCCAAGGATACGACAAACAGTTATCTTCATGCACATATCCAAGACGGTGGCTTGGGGGTTGAATCATTAAGGTCAACAGTCCCTCTCAGACGTGCTAAGCGTCTTAGAGCCCTAGCCTCGAGGGCCGGTGACGTCATTAATACGATTGAGACGTCCAATGCGTTCAGGACTCTGCTTGCTCGATATACAAGCTCGATAAGGATCGCTGGTCAAAACGTGAGCGACGTATGCGAGATACGTCATGTGTGGAAGAGAATCCTTTATAACTCGGTGGATGGTAAGGGCCTGGCGAAAGCAAGCCAATGCAAGTGTGCTCACCGATGGGTATTGAACCCTGAGGGCATGTTACCCTGGATGTACCAGAAAGCGATTCAGATACGAGGTCATACGCTGTCGACCAAAGTGAGGCGTGCGAGAGGAAGGAACGGTCATGAACCCCTAGAATGTGCTGGGGGTTGTGGGAAAGCGGAATCGCTCACTCACATTTTACAGGCTTGTAAAAGTACCCAGAGATTACGAATTTCGAGACATAATAGGATGGTGTCAAAACTTGAAGGTTCTTTAAGACGGTTAGGGTACTCAGTGCTGAGTGAGGCTCGTATTCCTAACGGGCGAACCTACTTAAAACCTGACCTAATTGCCTACAAAGGCGAGGTGGCTTGGGTTATTGACGGAATCATATGTGCAGACGATAGATTGAGAGCATCTTGGAACACAAAGATGAGGAAGTATAATCAAACGGAACTGAACGAACGATATCTATCACTAGTAAACAAACGGGGCGGGATAGTGAAGGTGATTCGACACCTTCCAGTGGTCATAACAATGCGAGGGATTATGGACAGTAGATCTGAGACTGGTCTCCTAAGACTAGGCTTGCAAAAGCGTATGATAGGCTGGCTTTGCGAACAAACGATCATCGGGTTCCGGTTAGGGTTAGGGTTCCACAATGTGTCACCCATCCGTCAATTCCTTTAAGTTTCAGGGGCACCACCATTTCACTGATCTAGGTGAATAGCAAGGAGACGTTTCGTCCCTATCAATATGACATCCGCACTCGTGTTACATGCGCATGTAGGCATCGTAACAGATTGACGATCCGATGATCGTTTGTTCGCAAAGCCAGCCTATCATACGCTTATGCAGGCCTAGTCTTATGAGACCAGCCTCAGATCTACGGTCCATAATCCCTCGCATCGTTAAGACTACTGGAAGGTGTCGAATCACCTTCACTGAACCGCCCCGTTTGTTTACTAGAGAAAGGTATTGTTCGTTTAGTTTTGTTTGATTATACTTTCGCATCTTTGTGTTCCAAGATGCTCTCAGTCGATCGTCCGCACATATGATGCCGTCAATAACCCAAGCCACCTCGCCTTTGTAGGCAATTAGGTCAGGTTTTAAGTAGGTTCGCCCGTTAGGAATACGAGCCTCACTCAGCACTGAGTACCCTAACCGTCTCAAAGAGCCTACAAGTTTTGACAACATCCTATTGTGTCTCGAAATTCGCAATTTCTGGGTACATTTACATGCCTGTAGAATGTGGGTGAGCGATTCCGCTTTCCCACAACCCCCAGCACATTCTAGGGGTTCGTGACTATTCCTTCCTCTCGCACGCCTTACTTTGGTCGATAGTGTATGTCCCCGTATCTGAATCGCTTTTTGGAACATCCAGGGTAACATGCCCTCTGGGTTCAATACCCATTGATGAGCACACGTGCACTGGCTTGCTTTCGCCAGGCCCTTACCATCCACCGAGTTATAAAGGATACTCTTCCACACATGACGTACCTCGCATACGTCACTCACGTTTTGACCAGCGATCCTTATCGAGCTCGTGTATCGAGCGAGCAGAGTTCTGAACGCATTTGACGTCTCAATCGTATTAATGACGTCACCGGCCCTCGAGGCTAGGGCTCTAAGACGCTTAGCACGTCTGAGAGGGACTGTTGACCTTAATGATTCAATGCCCAAGCCACCGTCTTGGACATGTGCATGAAGATAACTATTTGTCGTATCTTTGGGCAAGCCAAGCCATTGTCGCACATGTTTCCTTATCCTCATGTCAATTGAACCCAGTTCTGTTAATCCGATTAGGCCCAACTGGCCGACATATTGTAGTTTCGGGATCAAGTATCCTTTCAGTATTTGCAGCCGCTGTATCGAATTGAGCGGTGCCTCGACTATCTCTTTCAAATGCCTCGCAGCCACATCGCTTAGCGACTGCTTTGTAATCCCGCAGAATGAGAACCGGATACCGAGGTACTTAAAACTATCATTGACTCCCAATGTTCCCAAAGGGACTTGGTTCACCGAATATATTTGAGGGACGACGCATACTGATTTGCGCTTGCTCTGCGCCATTATAGTCAGGGATTTGGACTTTGCCGCATTGATGCCTAGGCCCGCTTTTCCTAGGGCATCCGCTAACGAGTTGAGCTTAATTTGCATCCCCGCAGCGGTCTCTGCGAAGAGCATCACGTCGTCGGCGAACAATAAAGCCCCAAGCTGTCCGCCGCCGATAGTCGCACCGTTTCTATTATCAATTTGTCTCATCACCTCATCCATACAGAAGATAAACAACAGTGGCGACAGAGGGTCACCCTGTTTCACCCCTCTTCCCACTTGCACTATTCTCTGGACGACCTTTATTTTAGACGTTCGATAGCAGTTCTCTATATATCTAACTAGGGGAGTGGGTGCCCCATACATCCTCGCTACTCTAATAATCGTTTGATGCGAGACTGAGTCAAAAGCTTTAGCCACATCTACCGAACACATAGCCAAGTTTCGCGACCTGATTTGCGCTTCGCGTAAGACTGAATGGACTGCCATGGCGCCTTCTAGGCACCCATCCCGCTTGAGGAACGCGAGTTGCGGACCGAGTGAAGGGATGCGCTCGAGCCACCTGCTTGCCAGGATACTATGCAGGCAGCGTACTACTACCGATGTAATTGCTATCGGCCGGTAGTCTCCTGGCGACTCCGGGTTATCGCATTTCGCAATAAATGTTATACGCGCAAGATTTAAGTGGGCTGGTACCGCCTCCAGCACTAACATTAGGTTCAGCAGGCTAGCAACATGGCCATGTCGCCGCCTATACAGTTGCTTTGGCTTGACGCCATCAAGCCCCGGAGCGGTGTTACCCATTCGCTTCAACGCTTTAAGTACCTCTGAGATCTCTATTGGACGTATTAAGTCCCACTGACTGTCCAATAGTTTCGCTGCCGGACGGTCATCGGCAGTACTCGAGCTCGAAATAAGATTGCACCAAAATTCCTCGAAGCCCGACGGGTAGGCTTCATCTCCTTTATAGAGAGTTTTCCACGCACCGGACAGCACCGCATGTGCCGCCTTTCTGGGGTTGGTACACATCAACCCCCTCAATACTTTCGCATTCGCTTTCCTACACGCACCTAGATTCGTCTCAACTGGTCGCCTTGGCTCGACCGTGCGTCTTTCTCTTCTATTCGCATAGGGGAACGATTTCCTGACATAAAGCTCTAGTCGTTCCCTGGCCTGTTCGAGAGTTATCCGATCCCGATTCAATGCGTTCGCAAGTTTGTACAACGCATGCCTCTTGTCACAAGTTGAGATGACGGACCGCAAGAGGCTTTTCTTCCAATCATCAGTCATCGAAACGTCTCCCGTAGACTCACCCAAATCAACGGCACGTCCACCCCTATCGTTAGTGGTTTCAGGTGGTGCCCATTTGAGGCTCAGTAGGCGCCTCTTGATCGCCTCACGCGATCTTCCTTCTACCTGACCACTCAGTGTATCATAAACGCCACTGCGTGATCTGACGCCTGCGTCACTCCACAGGCTGTTTGCCGAAGCTAGAAGGTAATTATCCTCTTCCTGACTCCAGCGACGTGCTTGCTGAGCCATTACCTTTTCCACTTTCAATTGATTATATACAGAGATATGCCTGTGCCGCATATGCTGGCTAAGGCTTCTTGCTGACTTGCCCTCGAAGGGGCACTCTCTGCACGAATGCTCTCGCGGCGGAGTGACGCCGTTTGTTGACGAAGGAGGGTTGGAGCAATTAGCTGTAGTACCGCACCGCCCATTGCCCCGGGAAGCGGACGATACATAATCGCGTAATCGTTTATTTGTGCTTGCCATAATAGTCATCATTTAGGTTAGGTTTGGGTAATATTTTTTATCTTTTTATTTTTATGATTTTTTTTGTCTTTTCATGTTTTTATAATTTTTTTTGTCTTTTTTGGTATTTTGGGATGGTGTGCAATGCGCTTCCTCACAGACCACCCCAGACAATAAGGAGCGCACCTTTCACAGCAGGGTCCTCGAAAGGGCCAGTCCACCTGTCCATTGCTGAACTGGCGAACCATCAGAAAGGATTTGTTGACTCATCTGTCGACCGAGGGCCGACGGACGTGTTCCCACATTCGGATAGTGAGTGCAGGCGGAGTCATACGGTCTTTCCCAGATCAGGGACGCATAGGTACGCCCACTGACCCGAGGCTGATCGTCACGCCACTGTGTGATTTGATCAACGAGAAGTCGTTATTGAGAACGATACAGTATCCTCACGCTCAGACCACAGGAAGCATTTGGTGTCGACCCGCGTACATCAAGCATTGTGTACGTTTTATGGTCATCACTCTGGCAGATCGCCAGACCTAGTGAGCCAAGACGGATAATGTCCAGACACACAAGGAAGACGTAGGCTGCAGGCAGCCACGTTGCGGATACGGTCATCCACCGTTATCGGTGTTTACCTACGCTCGAGGATGGGATTCAGACCTAGAGACGTTCAGTCTTAATCCCCCAGAGTGGACCATCGCATCCAGAGCCTTGCGACCATGAACGCGTGCCAGTTTTCTGGACCATGCTGGGCACGGAATCCTAAGCGTTCGGAACGGCGTTTGGCCGCAGCGATGTACCCACCGCCACGTTTCTAGCGGGACCACGAAGAGGTATGAAGACTACTTGGTGGTTGCCCAAGTTGAATTGAGTTCATACTTTATTGTTGAGTAGTGCCTAGCTCCACATTAATACTGTTACAACTATTGTTGTTATCAATGGAATTACTTCAAAAATACAATCTGTTTATTGAATTTTTCATTTTCTTATAGTTATAAATTACCTTGGTTTGCTCAACTTCAAATACTTGCTAGTAATGATTTAAATGAAGATATATTACATTCTTTTAATCAACAAGTAGGTGAATTTATTTAGAATAAATAAATAAATTAAATAACTAATTAATTAATTGAAATTTTAAAGTATGTAATTTTCTCTAAAAAAATATTATTTGTTTCGTTTTTTCCCTAAAATTTTCTGAATGGCTGTTTAGCTGTTTACACCTTATAATGCATACTCTTACTTCATTAGGTAGGTGATTGGAAGAAGTCAGAAGAAAAGCCTTTCACCTAGGTGTGTTTGGAATCTTGAAGGTATCGAATCTGCAACATCTCAGCTTCGAAATTTGATATGTTACCTTTCGACTGTTTGAGTCACGGCTAACCTCCTGCAGGACTAAGATGTTTACGATATAATCTATGAGAATTCAAGTCACTAGGACTAGTGATCATATTCCAATTGGACTGATATAATTTGACCAAAACTAAAAACATCTTAGGGATGTTAGATTCCCAGAACTCGCTTGATAAATATCTTTATTTTGGATTTATTTCATGGACCGATCAATTGACCTTGAGATCACATTTCCCACCAGGAAAATCCTTGGTTGTGATTGGTCAATGTCATTTTAGTGTGCTATTTTTGTAACTGTCCAAAGGACGTCTCTATAGAGTATAAATAAACGCAATTTGAGTGCTTGGATTCATTGTGTGCTGGCTGGGTGTTTGTAGAATATAATTTCTACACTATATCAAGACTTTTTGCTGATACCTTTTAGTCAAGGGATCACAGTAGCCTATCTAGACTCTGCTTCATTGTTTTGCTCTCGTTATTCGACTAAGGTGAACTCGTAATAGTTTAAGAATACCTAGAGACGAGCGTAACAAAACATTAAACTAATAGGACATTGGTTACTGCTCAGTATTCAATGAATTAATCCTTACTTCGTTAATTATAAAAATCTTATAAATACATAGATGTGTACTTATGAATGTCTCCTCAATAAAATAACATTGTTAAATGTAAAATATCATTTTAGTGCTTCCAAGTTTTCAATGGTTGTCTAAATTTAAATTTGTTCTTGGTCTCAGTAAAATTCAACAATCTCCATCACCTCTCATACTCAAACATCTTTTTCTGATGTTTTAAGTATGTACAAGCAAATTTCAGTATTTATTAGTTTTTTTGTTGACTTATTTCAATTGTTTGTAAGGACTGTGATTCTCTAGGACAACTGAGAAACCAAGATACTCATCAAAGTAACTGGAAAAAAACTAGTGTAATAAATTTTTTTTATGGTACTTCTTTCCGATTAATATTATGTATCACGGTTAAAACAATTATTCAGCGGGAGAATTGAATTACAATTTATATCTGTGCAGATTGTGTTAAACATATACTAAGTACTGCAATTTTTATTCTATATCAGTTAAGTTCAACGAGAAATGGTTTTAAAAAATTCAAAAATCAGCCATCATCGCCTTAAATATGGGTTGAGCTATGACTGATTACTTACTTACGCCTGTTACCCGCAACGAAGCATAGGCCGCCGACCAGTATATTCTCCAACCTACTCTGTCCTAGG
>CALYCR020000686.1:0-12788 GCA_944470395.2 Schistosoma turkestanicum
CGCTCTCACCCTGCCTCTTAGTAGAGTACACCAGCACACCGCCTTCGCCCTCCGTTCCTTGACTCCGACCAGCTCCGCCAAGGCCCAGAACTCCTTCGAGAGGCTCCATACATCTCCGTCTTCAAACTCCCTAGGCCATGGTATCTTCATCCTGTGTAGAGGCAGCGACACCCATTGAGAAGACTGAGGCAAGCGCGATAGATTGTATTTAGCAAACTTACACTCTTAGTCAATTCAAAACAAAAACATTACATTGAACACTCTATTTGCACACCATCTTTGAGTCCTGACTTCCAACGCGCCCACCTTCTTCCATTCCTGCTGTGGCTTCCTTTACTTCCTGTCGGTACTCTATTTATTTCTTGCTTTTGATAAATTTGCTCTCCGTTTTCCTATTCTGACCGTGAGACTTCTTCTTTCACGTCCTATACTTATACTACTTATATCGTTCGTATAAGTAGCACACACCACAATACGATTATGGCGATAATGCCCTGAATAAAATTGTGAATTTCAACTTTTGACCTTTAGAACGATAATGATGTTTACAAAATCACATCATCCATTAACATCGTTCACTTAGCATGAATCAGTAAAAAACTTCTATAAATATAGTCTAATACGTCAGTAACGTTACGACATATACTGTCACTTAACTTCAGACTGAATAATAGATAATAGACTCTGTGTAAAACACTTGAAACTGTAATTCATTTGAAGATATATTGAATGAGTACGTGCAAATACTTTGAAATACAAAAAAATTACTTCAAAAGGTTAAATTCGTTTATCTGTTTCCTAAGAATTTGAAAATTTTATGATTTGAATGACCTTTGTCTGCAATTCTCACACATGATGAGGTAAAACTTGCACATTACTATGAATGAAATAGTCAACGAAGAAATGTGCATGAACACTTCCCTATCCTTGAATACTCACTTTTATTATGAGCCTAAGAATATGACTATTACTCATAGATGGTGATGATACCGTTTCACCATGTCTCATTGGTGGTTACACTTTCACGGAATTATTCATGCCACATAGAGGTATCTATCAACTGAAAATGTTGTCATCACTGAAGTCTAGAAAAAAATGTATAATATCAGTGCATAAAACCATTTATCTGTACTATATAATAGGAATAGTCTATTGTCATTTTGAAATATTTAAGTGATTTTGCTATCAAAACCAAGATTTCTATCGATACGTTTGAATAAAGTGATTGGTACACAGTGATCGATAATTGGGCATGCAGTTTTATACACGTTTTTTTTCAGTATGCAGCTTACGATTCCGCAAACTGAATATCTTTAAATAATATTTTGAGGTTTTGGACACTGTTGGGGAGTTTCACAGTATTGATATTTGAGAAATGACAATATGGTACTTACAGCTCCCGAAATATCTTTTCGTTGGTATGTTAAAACATGGGAAGTATATGAGTAAATTTGCATTGTCCAAAAATTCAGCATAACAAAGCATAGCAAGAAATCTTTCAGTGCTCCGTTTGGTGAACTCATGTATTGAAAAGAATATAATGCGTCATAAACGCTTCCTAAAATTAACATTTGAGCTAGTCAAAAGCTTGCTTATTTTAACTGACTGTAATGGGCTATTAAGATTGTAATAATTTATCGAAATTGTGAAAGATCGGTGAAACGCTTTCGAAAGGCTCTAAAATTAATTTTGATCATGGTATTTTTCGAAGCAAATAAATTGGACATGTAAGAATTGCGTCGGTATTATAATCAGTTTTTTCAGTACGGATAGTGTAGATTATAATATATTTATTACTATCACAGTCAACGAAACATATTAAAAAAAATGTCGTGATACGTGTTCTTCTGGGTGATAAAAGTACTACTGAAAAATGTATCAAAATATCTTCATGATCATTATTCAACAGATCACAAGTAGTTCAATAACAAACAATGAGTCATCATGTATGCAATCATCTCACTGACACGTATTATATTCGAACGTAATTATCTATGTTCATGCATTGTTATGTATTTGAGTACCGATTGCAACTAGTTTAACTTACTGTTATGGAGAATTACAAACAATATTTAAGCGTTTGATAGAGGAATCTTGTTGTGGCTGAAATAGTTTTTGTACTTCAGATGTTCGATGAAGATGCATCCCAGTTGCCTCGACAATGCGTGTACCCAATGAACAATTCGCAAAAACTCTTTACTCTAATTACATTGAATAAAAGCATGATGAATGGATGGATGGATGCTGTGAACTGAACAATACAAGATGATTTTTTTTTGTATCATGATGATAAGTTGAAAAATACAAAACAAACCACGATGTTATAGTGTTCAGAGCCAACCAGACTACGATCTTTACGTTGATGAGAGCTACATAAATGTCACTCAGGTTTCAACAAGGAGAAATTTAACACAGTTTCGATGATTTAACTGAAGTATTTAACAGATGTATAGCTTGAAGATTAAATAGCTGGTTTCTGTAAACGACCATATCATACGGATCAAATAATAAATTGAATCGCGCCAACCATTAAAAGTAAATTCTTGGATGAGCAGAAAGCATGGACAGTGAAAATAGTACGTCACAACCTATTAGGAACTGAAGAAGCGACTTTCGACAATGAACAAACTTTAGAGTATCTAGGCTACGTCATGAATGAACACTGTAGATCTGACTTAGATGGGAAAGCAAGAATTAGCAGAACAGAGGATTCATTTATAAAAGTAATGGCATATCAAAATCACTACAACTACTGAGATAAATCCAACTTCAAATTTCGTTCACGAACGTCGAAAGGTTCATGATGTATGGAGCATTCACATTGCTTCCTTCGAAAGACATCATCTGAGAAATACTCTTGTGAGTTTACAGCTGTCTTCTAACTTGACTGAACATCAGTCAATGTGACCTAAATGACATAATCAACTTAGTGTGTGAGACAAAATCGTATTCCAGCAGGTAAAGAAAGACTGAAGTAGCACTATTGATGATATAGAACAACGTGACAGAAATCAAACAACTAATTGACAAGAGATATGGTAATTTGGATTTCTCTCGGACATAAAAAAATAAATGGCACTCGAAAAGAACTAAAACAGATGATTCAGAAAAAAGAAGCTTTGAAACAACTGGTTGCTTAAACATTCACAATTTTCGGTCATTGATGTTATTGCGTTCATATTAACTTTGACATCTGATTAGGATTAATTGCTGAAATCGCGTCGCTATTCCTCAAATTATTTAAGTGTAGCCATTCCATTGTCAACAAACAATTAGTTATCATTCAAAACAATATCATTATCATAACAGAATGATACCATGACATTTTACAATATTTAAATATCTGTTGTTAGAATTATACACAAAAAATTCATTTGTATATTTGGGGAATTGAATATACAAAAAATTGATGCAGACTAACATCGATTCTTGTGAAATAGAGAAAGATATGAGAGGAATGAACAAACATTGGACAGAACTGGAGATGGAAGCCCAGGACAGAGTTGGTTGGAGAAAACTGGTGAGCGGCTTATGCTCCATTGGGAGTAACAGGCGTAAGTAAATAAGTAAGTAAGTAACATCGATTCTTCAAGCTAATTGGAATCAAACACGTTGATCAGTAACATCAAAACACCAATTAAATTTTGTCATTTTTATGTGCAATTAGATGTGTTGTTCTTGTTCATAAATGTATCATCAATATTTCACATGTCATCAAAATATGTAACGGTGATGATGACATTTATTTTACATCATGACAGTTCTGTTTTGCTCTAAAAAATAATACAATGCACTAGTAACATTACTACTATAGATATGTACACTACTTAACAGAACATGTTGTGATTAATATGATTCAAATATTCATTTTAGTTCTTAATACAGTCTAGTGAATCTTTTCGAATTCAAATTCACTTGAAGACCATTAGGGCCGTTGTGTATTTCAGACAAAAAAAAGGAATGCTGAATAGAATGGTAATACGATAGTACGAGGATTACTTGAAACGGGCAGTTTGTGTCTATTTCCGATCAGAATATGATATATTGGTTCAGGTAATTATATTCAGTGAACAAATCATTTACTAAAAACATTTCACCCTGTAGCATATGACGTAATAAAAATCAATACATGAGAATGGTCCATCAATAACGGATATCAGTACGGGATGGCTATATGATTTACTGGTAATGCTATAGACGTGTGTACATATTAGTTCAAACGTTTATTCAAGTACTGATTTCTAAATGGGATTTAGTATGTTTTAACAAGCATTTCCGACAATATTTACGAAGTTATTTGTACCGGTGTTGTGGCACCAACAATTGATCTTAACGACGTGATTGGTACAAAATATTGAACAGCTTACTTACTTACTTACGCCTGTTACCCTCAATGGAGAATAGGCCTCACACCAGTTTTCTCCAACGAACTCTTTCCTGGGCTTCCCTCTCCAGTTCTGTCCAATGTTTGTTCATTCCTCTCATATCTTTCTCTATTTCTCGGCGTAAGGTATTCTTTGGCCTTCCTCTTTTCCTTTTGCCTTGAGGGTTCCATTTGAGGGCTTGTCTCGTGACGCAGTTAGGTGCTTTTCGTTGTGTATGTCCCATCCACTTCCACCGCTTCTTCCTGATTTCCTCCTCCACTGGAATCTGGTTTGTTCTCTCCCACAGTTCGTTGTTGCTGATGGTGTCTGGCCAACGAATACGAAGTATTTTGCGTAGACAGCTGTTAATAAACACTTGTATCCTCTGGATGATGGCTTTGGTAGTTCTCCGAATTTCCGCTCCATACAGTAGAACTGTCTTGACATTTGTATTGAAAATCCTAATTTTGGTTTTGGTTGAAAGTTGTTTGGAGTTCTAGATATTTTTCAACTGTAGAAATGCAGCCCTTGCTTTGCCAATCCGTGCCCTCACATCTGCATCGGATCCACCTTTCTCGTCGATAATGCTGCCAAGATATGTAAAGGTGTTAACGTCCTCCAAGGCATCACCACCATCAAGAGTGATTTGATTGGTGCATGTTGTGTTGCATCGAAGAATTTTGCTTTTTCCTTTATGTATGTTGAGACCTACTGCTGCAGAGGCTGCTGCTACACTGGTCGTCTTCTCTTGCATTTGTTGTTGAGTGTGCGATAGAAGAGCCAAGTCATCTGCGAAGTCCAGATCGTCCAGCTGCGTCCTAACTGTCCAGTTGATACCGTGCTTCCCTCCAGATGTTGACGTCTTCATAATCCAGTCGATCACCAAGAGAAAGAGAAAGGGTGAGAGTAAGCAACCTTGCCTGACACCGGTCTTCACCTCGAAAGAGTCTATTAGCTGTCCTCCTAGCACGATTTTGCAGTTGAATCCATCATAAGAGTTCCGTATGATGTTGACTATTTTCTCAGGCACCCCGTAGTGTCGAAGAAGAGTCCACAGTGTTTTCCTATCCACGCTATCGAATGCTTTCTCGTATTCGATGAAGTTGATGTAGAGTGGTGAGTTCCATTCAATTGATTGTTCCACAATGATCCGTAATGTAGCAATTTGGTCAGTACACGATCGATCCTTACGAAATCCGGCCTGTCGATCTCGAAGTTGGGCGTCTACGAAGTCCTTCATTCTGTTTAACAATACCCTGTTGAAGGCTTTGCCTGGTATTGAAAGAAAAGTGATGCCTCTGTAGTTCTCACACTTACTGAGATCTCCTTTCTTTGGTATTTTGATGAGGTATCCTTCTTTCCAATCTGATGATACTTGTTCTTCATCCCAAATCTTCTTGAAGATGATGTGAAATATTTTCGCAGTTGCTTCAACATCTGCTTTCACTGCCTCTGCTGAGATGTTTTCTGGTCCCGCTGTCTTGCCGCTCTTGATTTGTCTGATGGCCATACTGATCTCCTCAATCGGAGGTGCGCCAATATTAATTTGGAGGTCCGTGGATGCTGCTTCGATGTTGGGTGGTTCAGTGGAGCTGGTCGATTCAATAGTTCCTTAAAGTGCTCTACCCACCTGTTTCGCTGTTCTTCAGTGTTGCTGATTACTTTGCCTTCCTTGCTTTTCACTGGTCGTTCTGGTTTACGATAGTTTCCGGCCAGATTCCTTGTTGTTTCGTACAATTGTCTCAAGTTTCCTTCTCTTGCAGCCTTTTCCGCTGTCATTGCTAGATCTTCCACATATTTTCGTTTGTCAGCTCTGATGCTCTTCTTCACTTCCCTGTTTGCTTCTGTGTATGCAGCTTGTGCGGTAACTTTCTCTGCTCTTGTTCGGCTGACATTGATTGCTGCCTTCTTGTTCCTCATTTCTGAAATTTTTGCAAGAGCACCAACAGACATGAAATCCTTGTGATGCTGCTTCTTGCGACCACGGACCTCCTGACATGTTGAAGTGATTGCCTCCTTAATCCCTTTCCAATTGTTCTCCAATGTTGTGTCCTCTCCATTGAGTAGATCCTGAAAGGCCTGGAACCTATTGGTGAGGGCTATCCTGAATTCGTTGAGCTTTACAGTATCCCGAAGAAAGGCCGTATTAAACTTCTGTGATGTTGTCTGTCCTGTTGTCCAGTGCTTCTTTAGTTTCAGTTTCATTTTGGCGATTAGCAAATGGTGATCTGAAGCTATATCAGCTCCTCTCCTGGTTCTCACATCCTCCATAGTCCTTCTGAACGTTTTGTTGATACAGATATGATCAATCTGGTTTTGAGTAGTGTGATCCGGTGAAATCCATGTAGCTTTGTGTATGCGTTTGTGCGGGAATATTGTGCCACCGATGACCAGTTTGTTGAAGGCACATAGGTTTGCAAATCTCTCACCGTTTTCGTTCCTTTCTCTCAGTCCATGTCGTCCCATGATGTCTTCATATCCAGTGTTGTCCATTCCAACCTTGGAATTCAGGTCTATCATTTGAAACGTCAAATCGTTTGGTGAACATGTCTCGACAATTGACTGCAGCGTTTCGTAGAATTGATCTTTATCGTCGTCATTGTAGTCGTTGGTAGGTGCATAACATTGGATGACGTTCATTGTAATGTCCTCTTTCTTTGTTTTGAAGAATGCTTTAATGATCCTGGGTCCATGAGATTCCCATCCTATTAGTGCCTTTTGTGCATGTTTGGACAGCATCAGTGCAACTCCTTATGTATGTGAAGCGTTTTCCTCTTCATGACCAGAGTATAACAGCAGTTCCCCTGAAGCTAGTCTCAGTTGTCCTACTTGTGTCCAATGTGTTTCACTGATTCCAAGCACCTCGTGGTTGTATCTTTTCATTTCTGCCGCAACTTGAAATAGTCTTCCAGTATCCCACAATGTGCGAACGTTCCATGTACCTAAAAGAATGGTTACTCTGGTTGCCAGACGAGGCGTCGGCCTCGTGACTTACGAGGGAACTCGGCTTTCATCACGCGACGTCATAATTGTTCTTCCAACTCCTAGGGCAGAGTTAAAATGATTTGAATTATTTCTTCTGGTTAGCGTTCTTTTTTGGTAAGTTAGTCTTTTTGGTGGGATGGTGTCGCCAAGCCCCATGTCCAACCCTCTTCCTTCACCCGGGCTTGGGACCGTCATTAGCCCTGAAGGTTCTACTGGCGAAGTTAAAATATTGGACAGGTATACGTCAAATTGCCAAGATCGTTTACTGAGCTCCATAGAAGTCTACTTAACTTCGTTTGCTCGAGTGCACGAATAATGTATTGTTTTCCTGCAAATTTACAGCATTTATTAGCCGTGGTATGTGAATTAAAATGAAAACTTGGTAAGTAGATTTGTGTTAGCCATAAGTTAACTTGTAGCCGACAGTGGACAATTTTCAGTCCGTATGTTGAAACAATTGTCAACATAAGAATACAATGAACTGACTGTGTACACCGAAAACGGTTGCGTTTGAAAACAGTTTTATTTGTGGGGTATTGGTATCTCTTCATTTCGTTAAAGACTGGAAATTGGACTTTGAAAATGTCACACAACACTATTAATTGTGGCCTAATGTACGAGAAAGCAACTGTCCTAAATTTTGTCTTTCCATCGGATCTGCAAAATTATGAACACCTTTCATAGAGATGTCATTAGGATCCCTACCGTCACCAGTGAACTTACGGAACATAACGTACTAGATTAAGTCACGAATAAAACATGAAATTTTGCTTGAAGTCACGCTTCGATATCGTCGTTGCAGCTTGCCATCAGATCAAAGCTTGAGAGTACGGGAACAATTGACTTTAAAATTGTAGGTGTGTTGCGCAATATTATGAATAGGTTGTTTGAAATCTATATGAAAGTCGGTGAATACAAACATTGTAATTATATACAGATATACCCGAACTAACGAAAAAACAGACTTGCAATATCTCCTTTGAATGTGCTAGATCACTGTACGTTTTAGTACATAATATATTACAAATCCAGCATCATTTTTACAATCATGTGTTCGTTTGAACGATGGTTATAATTTCGACGCTGAACTGAGCTAGCAGGTTGATTCGAACACATGAAATGTATGGCACATACAACTGCCAACTGATGGTAATACCTGTCTGAATGCTTCAAGGTAGAGTATGTTTTGTACAACTTATGAAGTCAACATCAATTTCAAATGCAGATTCGATAATATCCAAATTTTATTTAAACCTACATAACCAAATAACCTTATCTGAAAAACTGACTTTGAATAAACAGGACTGCAAAACATGAACGAAGAACGAGGTATACAATTTTTTACGAAACAGTCCTGTGGAGTGAATTACAGAAACGGTAACTTGTAACGAATAGTATAGATTATGGTTCGCGGATGCTGACGCTCTGACCCTATTGGCCCTTTTCATATCCACGCGGAATCATCTTCGAAAAAAATGCATATGATTTAAATAAAATGAAATGACAAAACAAAGTAAGGAATTTCTACATCTAAACTTCCCAAAAGATTTGATGACGAAACACAAAGAAACCTTCTTTGCCATGCAAACGTCAAAGATCAGATATTTGGATGAAGTAACTATCTTTGGGTCACTCAGGAGAAAGAGGAAAAGAGAATTGCCGAATAGCTGCAAGCAGTGTTTGCTTTCAACCTGCTCACACTTCGAATTTATTTATTTAGATATGTAACTTATAAACGGGTGAACAGTGAAATTTTTCGACTGCAATTACTATTCATATTATAGTATTTTGATAATAATATCACTTTGAATCCTTTTAAAATCACAATTAACTATTGGGATGGTACAGTAGCGATAAATGGTATATGTACTGGTATCACATAACATTTCCTTCTGTACTTCAAAATTTTCAATTGTTATTTACCACTACTTGACTTGAATAAGTTTGTGGTCAAGTTAGTACCAATAAACAAGGTTTAAATATTCAAATTTATTAGCGGTAGGAATCGATGATTCACGTTTCTTTACTTAACTCTCCGAATCACCATCATATATAGGTATGTACAAGTTATTATGAGATGGTGGAAAAAACTTGTAGCTCAGGTGGATGATTGTGTTGGTTTTTTGTTCTCTGAGCTAATTGTTTTGGTTATTATTCAAGGCATGTAGTGATTGCAGAACACGATCATTCAAACAATTTAATATTCAAAGTAATAAGTAAGAAATAATGTGTAATTTCGATGATATTTACTATGTGAGCTCAGTTGAGTTTGGAGTTGAATCATTTTTTTGACAATTAAAAGCATCCGCACGTACTTGTTGATCATGTTCACTGTGCCTTGAAAACGCAATCACAGTTTCAATTGATATACACAGAGATGATGAACCATATATAATTCCAAAAGTTCAGTAAGCACTAGTCAAATCAATGAATGTTGTGAAGTTATTGATGTATTGAACTATGAAATTTTTGGATGATGTTACTTAATCGTATAAATAAACACTGGTAATGAATGATGTGAGGTTCCCTTATTTTATATCAATATGTCACTCCCAGCTTTAAGTTTCATAATTTCATTTTGTGTATAACAGACTCTTGATTGTTTAGATCCATTGCACGTCCCTGACAATTTGAAATTGGTTAAGTTTTTATTAACGTAGATTCATAAATAGATAGATGGATATATAGATAGATTGATCGACATATGGATCAACATTCAGATAGACATTTGCATGAGACATTGTGATGGGCAGAATTCCAGAATTCTTCAAATCTAAACCTGTAAGTATACCTGCCAACAATCACTTAACCGTGAACGTACAATTTTAAAATTATTAGTTGATATTTCTTGTAATTACATACTGCGTTTTTTTGCATCTTGTGTTTTTGCTTATCCGGTTTAACGTTACACTGTCGATCTTTTGTTCAATTTGAACAATTCAAGGAATAATAAGTGAGGGCATTTGCTTCAGTGCTAGAAGCAAATGGCAATAACGCGATTAGTCATTCTACATGGTGCATGTAAGTTAATGACTTTTTCTAACAATTCATCATTCTCGTGGCATATTTGTTCTGGCCTAATGGAAGGATCCAGGTCGTTTGTCTGTTGTCACATTATTGTAAGTCATAAAACATGGAAAAACGTGAGATTCTTATTTTTTATATATTATTGAATGAGATATTCGTGAAAAGAGATGATATGAAGGAAATCCTCATAAATCCTAGAATCCTAGTAAACACTGCTTTCACTTGCACTGATCATGATTGAGAAATAAACACAATGTGATTAGTTTGAGGATTATTCACGCACTGTCCATTTTAGTTATGTTTCTCTTAAATGAATGTGAAAACGTCGCTTGTTTAGATTGCTTCTAGTATTTCGAATATACATTTCTTGAAATTCTGATATTTCGTACTACACTGAAAATACAATCCGGTTTATTTGTTTCGAATCGCATTTACGCTCTACAGATTTACAGCACTGCTATTCACAGTGATCATTATTATCAACAAAAGATTTTATTCTGCATCTTCATTATCTTAACGGTTAGTTCAACATAACCTTTATCATCTTGTTTATTTTCACCCAGTATTATTATTATTATGCTAAATGTAGACGATTCGCATATATCTTTTTTTGTATGAGTTCAAAGACAACTGATGTGAATTATATAATTCAGAGTGTCATGCTTTTTGTATCGCTTGTCAGAACTCTCTCTAAAAAACAGTATTACTGATACGCGTATCCCAGAATTCAAATCGTTCATGTTTGTTCAGTAACTACTCAATTTTGTGTCAATCAATGCATAATTCATGTTCGTCATCATCTCTCAAGAAACACTTATACTGAGCTAATGAAATCGTTTTGCCTAAATTAAAACGAGTTCAACTAAGTCGAGTAACGAGAACAAAACAATGAAACAGGGTCCAGGTAGGCTACTATGGAACATTTAACCAAATTGTATCAGCGAGGAGTCTTGATATAACGTAAGCAGTAGTTTTCTACAAAAGCAGCACAAAATGAATCGAAGTAGTGAAACTGCGTTTATTTAAACTTCTATAGAGACATCCTTGGACGGTCACAAAAATAGCACACTTAAATGGCGCAGTAACAAATCACTGACAAGGTTCTCCTTGATGGGATATGTGATTTTCAAGTCAGCTGATCGGTGCATGAAATAAATTCAAAATAAAGATATGTATGAAGCCAGTGGTGAGGATCACATATCCCTAACAATTGGTTTCATGATTACGTTGTTTTTAAATGTGGATGTTTGTCCGATGCGTGTTAGCTTCGAACCACATATTCGTCGTATGTGCGAAATCGTTTGCGAGATATACACATCAATAAAAATACTATATTTCTCATTGATATGTTATGTATGTATAATCATTTAAAATTCACTTTTTTTTCATTTACGTGTAACTGGCAGCATGATGACGTGATGCGAACGATTTCGAAGTTAATGTACATGTACGACAATGTATGTGAAATAATGAATTATAAACTGCGGGGAAAGGCAGTCGCAATGAATTAAACATTGATCAGCGTTTATGCTCATATGTTGTTGAAATAGAACGTCAATAATTGCTGCCATTGTTTCGAGTATACACATAATGGTAATAGTACCCATCAACTACATTATTGAAAAATTCGAAATCAGCTTATTTGATGTATTACTACCCTTCATTAACAAACAAGGAGTTAGAGATTAACCACATTGTGAACATGAATTTAATGGAACTCTGACTTAACACACTGCATTATTGTTGTAGTTTTGCAGTCAGTATAGGTAGATGTTTTAATAGTACAAATCTAAAATTCACATTAGATATATTTGTATCTTTGCTTCAGAATATATTTGAAATTCTGTCGTAGATCAGTTGATGTGGTGGAATTTTTATTGTAAGTTACTCATGAACTAATAAATTTCCTCATAATTTAGTGTGTTTGCACATTGAGCATTGTGAATATCGTGGCAGAGACATGCAATAAAACACTGAAGAGTTTACGAGATTATTTTCAAATGATATGGTATTTATTTTCAAATGGTATTTATTTATGGTATATAACAAGAAGTAGGAGTATTACTGATGTTAGATTTTATACAAGATGTATAATTGCGTGAGATAAATTTAGAAAGCGAATGATGGAGGTGATGAGGAATTGTTAGATTAGAATTTTAGAGAACAAAAAGAGTGGATTTACGTGCAACATCGCAGACGTTTTTATGGTTTTTCGTTCAAGGCCTCTAACCGTCGTTCCCTGTGAGAAAGCATTATCTCTGCAGATGCTGGTTGTCTGATGAAAACATCCCACCACTCTCCTATCCTTTGTTGTCAGTTAGAAGTACGACGATGCCCACGGACCTTGAAAGGTTACTTTTAGTCCTATCGTTTGCGTGTTCTCATTTAGAAAAACCTTAATCTGTGATATGT
>CALYCR020000687.1:0-12747 GCA_944470395.2 Schistosoma turkestanicum
GTGAATGTATAACTTTCTCTGTTAAGAAATTGCTGACTTAACTCTTACTAACAGTCAATGAGATTAAAGTAGGCTCTAGAGAGCGCATCAATCCAAACTGCTACCGCGCTCATAGATTTTAGTATCGACATCTACATAAATAACACAGTGCAGCACGTGGAAATCACGCTAAAGATCTTTCCTCCTCCCGTCGTTGTGTTAAGACGAGATTCACGCTGCTCATGTGATCTTTATGAAATGTCCGATGTATAATGACCGGTACATCGGATTATCCAGCCACATTTAACTAATTATTGAGTAAACTTAAGTCACAACTTAGAAAGTAAACCATTCAACAAATTGTATGATTTGACTTTCCATGAGACCATTCTCTTCTCAGCGACAAAATGCCTTAACTTATACATTAAACAGATCTCTTATGAATCTGAAAAACAGCCGATCATTTTTTCCATTAAACTGGTGTAACAAAGCGAAGTTCTCTTGGTCCCATCCTAGCAGATATATCCATAGTTAACCTTGAAAAGACCAAGCTTAAACGAGTGATTGGTGAAATGGGATAATATACAAGTTGTGTTGACGATAATTTGATTATATGTAACAATCAACAAAATGCAGACTACATAGTTGGGGTCCACGAGACGATACTACTCGATGGTTAGAGACCCTGAACTCGTGTTCTATGAATTCCTCATCACCTCTACCTTTCTGTTTCTAAACTTATCGCATTGAATTACACTTCTTGAATAATATCTTCGAATCTTAATCTTCGCCATCACTACTGATACTTTTACTACCTTTACTACTGTGCGATTTTAGTTAATAATTCGGTCGTTGTGTATTAATGTGGTATGGAAATTTGAACAGATGTACTTAGGTACGAAGTTCTATGTTATTAGCTGAGTAACTGATTGAATATAGCGGCACTATAGATCTAATTTCTTAAAAGTCTCACAAAGGCATCTGCTTTCTAACTTTGCTGGCAAAGAAACGAGCTAACATTGGGCCTAGATTTGAGCTCATAGCTATTCCACCTCTTTATCTATTATGAATATTGTTGAAGATAAAATGGACTTACAGTGCTTACTTTAAGGGTAATTCTTTCAAATCATCCTTAAGGAAGCCATAGTTGATTTGGTTTCCTGTTATTTGATAGCATATAAACTCAATGGTTTCAATTAACCCATTATGTTTTCTATTTTTGAAATCAAGTCAAAAATATCTTTAACCTTCCTTCTTATGACTAATCTGTGCAGAATGGTAAGTAATCCCATCCATCATTGTGGCTATAATGAGTCAATTGTATGCAAAAACGTTCTTTTTACAGGTACCTGGAGGTAGAGAGACATTTTAATGCAAGGATACAGTTATGTCAACAAATGATTTTCTATTTAGCTTTATAGTTAAATGAAATTAAATTCTTTTATCATTATGATTATTACTGTTTCACTACATCATCATTATCATCATCAAAATAAAATGAGTCAAAAACTGTTACAAAATCAATCGACCAATCAATCATATTATCTCTCTCTCTCGAAACAGTCATATTTAGTATCATTAAAAATATGTTAAACTTTCAATCAAAAGTAGAAAATGTGAAAATAAAAATAACTTGGAAAAACTACAGTATCATATTTTTCTAATCGTTAAATTTCTACAATTTTACATTTAGGATATTTTTAAACTAATGTAAAGTGGTTAATGACATTCTATGTCTATGTCAGTCTTGTGGTCCAATAGTCCAATGGCGTTCGCACACAATACCGAAGGTCCCGGGTTCGAATCCTGCCAGGTGCAGTGGTCGTGGATGCGCACTGCCACTGATGAGTCCCATACTAGGACGAAACAGCCGTCTTTCAGTGCTTCCAGGTTTCTAATGATGGTCTAACAATGATTTATTGATGATTTCAAATGTGTAAAAACACTAATCTTCATAACTCTAATTGAAGAGTCTTTTTTTTGCCTGTATTCATTCTAATATTATTATTATTATTATCATTCGGAGTTGTACTAAGCGTTTTATTTTTTATCTTCTATCTATCTACTGTTTTCTCTCTTTTAGATTGATCACCCATTAGATGTTGTATCCGCTGGTTTATCACAATTATCAATGGGGAGATCTGATTTATAGTAAGAAAAAAATTGATTAAGGCTTTTTTTATAAAAGCATATTTAATTCCTAAATTTAGAATATTTTGATTGATTGATTGTATAATTTTGTTCTGAATTCAGATAGAATGATAGTTTCATAGTTTCGGTAGTGTTGACATTTGACATACTGGTTTTAAATCCTGTCTCCCTTCTATGTAAGCTTTCAGTTATGAACACTGACGCTCATAAAATATTTACCTGAGATTCAAATACAGGAAAATGTATACTCGGTTACGGACACTTGCATTGCTGTATTGATCTGGCCTACAACAAATGCATTACCCTATCGAAAATGTCATATCTTTTTGAGTTTTGGACAGTTTCAATGATTGTTCTGTTACACACGCTAGTCAACACGTCAATTGATATGCACGAACTATTAAGAGTTCACCTTAGTTAGTAAACGAGTGCGAGACAATGATCCATTGACATGATGGGCTACTCTAATTCGATCGTCCCAAACCCCCATTAAATAGAAGAAGACTACTTGATATATAGTGGAATGTGTATTCTGCAAGCATCCAGAAAGTACGAGGTCCTAGCCCAGAAGAGGATAAGGATCCCAGACTAAGGATCCGGGTCATAAAACGTTACAGATAATGCTCATTTATGCAGTTGGGTCGAATAGGAAACAACATTCAACTACGTGACATTGACAGTTAGGACGACCAATAAGAATGGACCAGTAGAATTAGACTTAGACAAATATCCTAACATGTTCATTACAAAGTATAGAATGCTTGATGTGTGTATACTAATCAAAATTCACATGTAAACTAATCTTTACTTGTCTTTGCTCAATGTTTAAAATGAATCGTTATTATTATTATTATAATTATTTGTGTATGAAAATCGTTTTACTCATATTTTGTTAAAACATGATTAGTTATTATTAACAGATCAATAGAAAACTGTTACAATGATTGTAAAAAAAAATTGAGAAACTCATAATAAAATATATTAAAAGATATTCGTAGGTTACTGGTTTCCGACCATATGTGTCTTCGAAGCATTGCTCGTATACCGTGGGACAACCGAGTAAGCAATGCTGTCGTTAGGAAACGAGTACTAGATAAGGATGGCAGATCAATCGATGAAGTGGTTAAACTTCATCAGTTTAGGTGGTTGGGACATGTGTTGCGTATGCCTAACCACCGACTGCCTTGAAGAGCTATGTTTCGAAGTGTAGGAGTAGGTTGGAAGAAAGATAGGGGCGGCCAGACCAAAACATGGCAGAAATCCATGAAGTCATTGACGAGTGGACTTAGCCATGTTGGTAATTGTCGACTACTTGGTTGGGGTCCGCGAGATGATAATAATCGATGGTTAGAGACCTTGAATGACATGGCTCAAAATCGTTCGCAATGGCGCCGGTGCATTTATTCTGTGTTCTCTCAAATCCTAATCTTCTGGATTCTTCAACACCTCTAGTTTCGACTCCCTAAACTTATCTCACTGAATCATACTTCTTGAATCATCTTGAATCATACTTCTTGAATAATATCTTCTAATCCTAACCTCTTCGATTACTTCCAATACCTTTGCGACCTCTTTTACTATTGGATTTGAATTGACAATTACATTTCTGTGCTGATGTGGTATGGCAACATGAACTGATGTACTTACGTACGAAGTTCTACGTTGCATCTGACTGACTGATTGACTAATAAAATATATTACTTATGCATTCTATTGAAATGATAACTGGTAATAACCTAATTAAATTTTGCTCATTGAATACGTTCATCTACTATAATATCACTCGTATTATCAGTTTTTCAAACTATTTTTTTTGTGCATATTTTTCAATTGCCAGTAATTCTTCATTTCACTAATCATAGTAATGATATTATTAGTTGTAATAATAATAGTAATAATATGTATTATTGTTGTCGGTAGAATTTACGCATCTGACATTCCTAGAGTTTTATTGTGTAGTCTGTTATCATCATTTACGAATATTTTATGCTTCATTGAAAAAAAAGCATAGTTTATTTAATGCAGATTACGTATTCTGCATTATTATTATTATTATTTTTCAATGTCGACTATTTACTAATCTCAACTGATCAATTTTCATTCTGTCATTCTTGTATATACTACTACATCACTTTATTTATTAACGATACCTGAGAAGTTAGATGTCATTACCTTCGTTTGATGCCTTCGTGTTTTGATTAGATAAGTGTTCGCATTTTGTTCGTTTTGTATTCGGATCTTCCATTCACAAGATGGATGGTCTTATTATTATGTGATCATTTTCAACAGTTTTCATTCATCTATGAGTTATATTGGTGATGAGAAATTTTTTCTTTTGATGAACTTACTGCTCCGTGGTTAAAATTATTCAAGTACGTTTACTAATTGATGTACGAACTGGAATCGCGGATCACTTTTTTTTAAAACTTTTGTCGTTAACCATTGCATAAAATGTCTTAATGACTGCTTAATTTGCCAGTTTGCTTGTATTCACTGTCCGGAGCGGCGTAATTTTGGCTGTTGGAAAATAAAAGAAAAACAAACCAAGTCTTGCCATTAGTGCATTAAGATAGTGGCTGTGTCATGTGACTAAGTATATATTTATCCGATGTGAGTCCGCATGATTTTCGTAATCAATGTTTGGAGTTGTTGAATGAAAAATGGCTTGGAATCAATCGCAGTGCCGAAGATTCACTCCCTTTTTTCTCCTCGCACAATCACCATATACTTTTTTATTCCTTGAATTCACTCTTTCTTCTCGAATCATATTGTCTGTGCATAATCTTTGTTATTACCACTGCCGCGTAGTGCCATCCTGAAGGTACGGCCTAGGCGAAAAGTGTTGGGCATGGATTTTGGGCGCAATCTGGATATTTTGAGCAATAGAAGATGTGAGGGAGAAAATGACTAAAGATACACTTGTTTTGCAAATAGATGTTTTATGATGAGGCTTACACTTTTCGGCTAGCAGAATGTATCTTCCAGAAATTTGCTTATCCCGCCTGATTTTCCGTCTTCGTTCATTACTCTACTTCTACTACTGTGACACATGTGTTGGTAATTTCATCTCACTGTGCTGATATGGTGCAGTAGCTCAGGGCAACTGACGCATGTTCTAAGTTGTTTATGACATGACTTACTAGGGCGGCTACTTAGTTCTCATGTCACTCGGTTGATATCTCATTCTGGTTTAGGCAGCCGACTAATATCACTAATGTTCACAAAAAAGCGAGGTTTATTCTTAGTTAATAAGCTACCATGCATTGTTATGTGAATCCTGACTTACTTTCTTAAGACCAGTTGCTTAAACCGATTGTACACTTTGCCCAGGATAAAACTTCCACTAGTATTGTAATACTTTCTTCATTGATTATTTTCAGTATTTTAAAAAAAAATTGTTACTATTATTATTATTATTTGTTGTATTAGTTCGACGACCATCCCTCCAAACATCGCTGTCCCATATGATTCAATAAAAGGCAATGGAGATATTGTTTGGGTAAGTAAATTTAATATCATTAACTAACAAGCATACAATTGTACAATTGCTTTAATATTAAAACGTATAACGAAATGTGAATAGTTGAAAACGAAACTCACCTCGTTACATGGATTTTGATATCCAGTTAATAGAATTTAGAAAATCAGAAACTGAGTGCTTAAATGTTCTGCCATAAGAGTTTTTATTATTAACAGAAAAACCTACGTTTCATGTCGTTTTAGGGATTTTCTCTGGGCAAAGAAGGTACCACTCTAGCTGCTTTTTCTTTGTATATTTGTTGTTCTACCACGTGTGTATGAGTATAAACTACCTGGTTGAAGTTCGCATGATTATTGTAATTGATTTCTCGAGAAACCTCGGGTGACATGGCGCAGAATTGTTTGCATTAGCGCAGGTGCATCTACTCTTTGTTATCTCTTAGAACTTGTATCCCAATCTCTCCTTATACATATTTTTCTTTCATTCTATAGATTGTCTTCCTTGTTGCTTCTATTACTCTAGGATATTTACCTTGATGATTTTATCTCTCTGTGTTAATAGGACATGGTAGCTTGAATTGATGCACATATATGCCAATTCCTATGTTGCGCATAACTGACTTTGACATATAAACAAGTCTTTGATACATTTTATGTTATTTTACCACATTGACTGTTCCTATTCCCTAATTGGTTACCTATACTTTTAGTTTGTTATTGTTGATAGGTTCACTAAGTTATTCTTGTTACTACACAAACAAAACTATTGTATCAGGATTTGAATTGCTATTTTGGATTATTAATATTCCCATAAAAGTTCTGTCTTTTTCCCTTTGATTCCCCTTTGGATTATTAACTTTAAAGTATTGATATGTAGGAGTCGATCGATCTTCTTCTTCTGTTTCGTATTAAAAGAATTTCTTAATTGTTTGTACCACGAAATAATCAATAATATGTATTTTTAATTCAAAGAAAACTTGTATTCCAAGTTTCATGATCAAATGATTCTCTACTGAAGTCGTAGATCCCATTCATACAGTTTTAAACTTAATCATGAACGAAATGGGAGTGAAGTGTACACATAAATAAATTACCAACATAGTTCATGTTATTGATGTTTACACTTCACCATAAGTGAACAGGTTGCTAGCTAACAGACTACCATTATTCTTAAAGTTACATTGCATAGTACACTGCTATCAGCAATGAGTCATCAGCACACAAATACTACAACTCATTGAATACATGCGAAGAATCGATTACCAGATTAAAGTGAATCGTATTGGATACTCATTTATTAGAATCTGTCACTTTATATTCGTGTATAATGTATATTTATGTAATAAACTATTAGTTTTTCCTCATTAATCCACCTTCTGTTAACCTGCCTCACAATTAACGTGACTCAACTGTGGAAAGTGATTGTACAGTCTTTTTTCCCATAACTCCAGTATAATTGAGTTATGCTTAGCAATTATTAGTGTTTGCCTAAAGAGTAAATGCAATGTTTCCTCTCGAATTCAACTGAATTGAGCCGTCCTAAGATCTTATTAGCGATCTTTTAAACTTTTATTCCTGAGCGCTTGAATTGAATCGTCATCGCGCTAAATCAGTATCCCTAATCATTACTTCCAAGGAAGTTTCCAAATTTTGTCTTATAAATACTTACACATTTCACGCTTCAGGATCATTTCGGAACTGCGTTTAACTTATATCCTCCTCCTTGTCTTTCCAATTGTTTGAGTCTATTTAGGAATTATCATTTGGATATTGTGGTTATTTCAATAGAGTATTTTGTATTATATATCGCGTCATGTCTTCAAATCCCTTAATCGAGTTCGTACATTAAAAGTTTGTGTACCAAATAAATAAGGTTTAATAAAGTCACATTTACATATGTTGCACTATATTACTTATTGTAATCTTAAACATATAGATTATTGGTTTTTTTTCAAGTGAATAATTGTAGCAGTTAGAAGAATACCTAAACACAATATCAAAGTAAAATTTATTGATAAAAAACATTGTAGATAATAGTCTAAATTAGTTTATTATATTACAATTGTAGTTGTCAACATCTCTAGACATTATTATTATTATTATTAATTATCACATGAATTGTAGGCAGATTTAGAAATAAGATTATGATAAAGAGATTGAAGATAATCTGCGAATCTTTTAATAAACATAAAATATAAATTAGAATTCTGATAAACATTGAATAACAGTTAGTCAATTAGGTTGCTATGTATAACTTGATATGAACTCACAAATCAGTTCAAGTAGCCATACCACATTAGCAGGCAGAGCGAAATGAAATTGTCAGGCCGAATCTCAAAGTAGCTGAGTTAGTAATACTAAAATTGGTAATGGAAAATAGTAGGGATCGAAGATTCAAGAAAATATAGACCAGAAACTTGGAATTTTGGTGGAGGATAAAGAATGAATGCATTTTCTCTATTTGTTGCAGACGATTTCAAGCCATCTCATTCAAAGTCTTGAATCACCACTGGTTACGATTGTCACATTGACTCTGATTTGGTTGTCTCCATCTATTACTGTGACTCCGTTCAACTGTCAATGACTTTGTTATGCTCGTAAATTGATATGCTTGAAACTATTACGAGTTCACCTTAGTTGGTAAACAAGAGCGAAGACAAATAGAACAGTGACATGATAGGCTACTTTAATCCGAACGTCCTAAGGCCCCACTAAGTAGAGGAAGATGTCGTGACAAGACTCAGAAAGTGTATTGTACAAACACCCAGTAAATATGAGGTCGACAAGCACATAAATCGAGTTTATTATAAATGATAGAAACGTCCTTGGAAGAGTCACGAAAATAACGTACCAAAATAATACATCAACCAATGACACTCAAGGATTATCCGAGTGGGAAATGTATTTTCAAGGTCAACTGATCAGCCCATGAGTGAAAACACAAAATTCGAAATTAGGGCCTTTATCAAGTGAGTTCTGGGGATCTAACGTCCCCAACAGATTTCATGGACTGATTCCATGTTTTTTTGCTTGGCGACCCATAGCTTCCAGCTGAAATTAAATAAGCATAAAGCTGGGATGCTATTTCTATAAGAAAATAAATATTGAAAACATAGCTTATGACTATTGTCACTATTTATTAATAATAATAATAATAATAATCAAAAACCATATATTCACTGCTTCGTTGTTATTGAATTAGCGCCACATTTTGATAGTTTATTCTTTTTGAAAAATAAATGCGACGTTTATTTTTGCCTAAAGAGAGCATAGCTCTGGAATTTACGTCTGTTAGCTTTAGTGCACAGATTTCCGTTTATTTTGTTACTTTGCATAGGCAGAGTTATATTATACCAAACTTATTTAGGTAGATACTTAGTTCTGTTTGTCAACATTTCATTCGAATTTTAAATATGAACGTGATTGAGGTTAAACTTTTATCAAATGCTAATATTAGTCTTTTATCTGGTTTTCTTACTATTGTTATTCGAAATCTGGCAACTTTCACATTTGTAGAAACTAGCTGATGATAATTTGGATGAAGAATTTCTTGCCTGTAGTGATTATCATGAACAATTACTTCCTGATAGAATGTTGTTGAATCGATTATCCGGACAAATTACCGATCATACAATTACCCAATCAATTCATGCATATGCCGATCCATGGCAGACATCGTTATCTTTATCACCTAGTAGTGTTTCACTACAATCTGTACCATGTATTCCTCCATCGGAAACTAAACCAAGAAATTTTCTACATTCTCATTCATCTTTAACATCATTTCATAATCATCAGTCAGATATTTTAAATAATCAAGGTGAGAATGATGATTTTTTTTTCTAAATTGAATTCATTTAGCATATTGTACATTTGTGTTGCTCCGTTGTTTATCAGTTCATAAATATCATCACACCATAATGTTAATTGTAACTATCTATAGTGTTATGATTCTGGGTGAGGTATATTATCAAGTAGAAAACATTTCAGATAGATAGTAATTGTAGTCTGTAGCTTACAAGTTAGGAAAATCAAATCTATTTATTATTGACAATATCATCTGATAAATATAATGTTTTCCTGAATACCTTCTATGTGATCTAATGGTATTCTCACGTGAGTGTATTCTTTGTTCAAGTGAACTTAATGCCGATTTTATATATGGTTAGAGGTGATAAATAGATATTTACGACAAACAAATTCGGAAACTTTCTGAACATTTGATATCAGTTAAACAAATATGTTAAGTACAAAGTGAATAACACTCTGTATCCTGAAACCAACCGGTGATTACTAGGTTCCAGTGTCAACGAGAACACCATCAGATTAGAATGTACTAGCTGGTTGTACTGATGAATCTTGGACATTGATTGATTCAAGACTTACAGCTGCACTAAAAAAGACTTATCCAGCAATAAAACCTGGTCTCAATATATATATATATATATATATATATATATTGAACAAAATACTCATTAAAACAATTGTGTATACCACTTTACTTGTACATGCCTAAGCACATACATTAAGCTAACAGAAAGAAGAGTGAATTTCCGCGTCAATAAGGCCTATTCCTCAAAAGCTGAGACTGAGAGGTCAACTTTCCGTCAAAAGTTCTGATTGTTTGTTATTTGCTTGATGGTGGACATAAAGTTGAGATTCCGACATCGTTCAAAATTGTTAACAGGCAAACATCTTCGAATTTGTTATGTTTTGCCGATGCAACTGCTATCAAATGATGTAAATCAGACTTAATGTATTCAAAAAAAGGCACTGTGGTGTCAACTTTGCTGTGCACTTGATGACTTATGTGACAATTTTGTTTACAAATGAAGAAAAAAAGATTAATTTGTTTTCTTAGCTTCCTTTGTGTTATCTGAACTTCTAGTCCTACAATCAGTAGTTTTTATTGTTACTATTACGTAACTTGAATATCGTTCGTTTTCCATAGCATTTTCACATTATTTATCATATAAATATTCTATCGATTGAACACCTCTTTGATTTTTATCATCGTTTATCAATCCTTATAGATGACAACACTTTTTTGATTTTGCTAATTAATACCATTTATGTTCAGTTTGTACGCACCTAATGAGAAACCGTGAAATAAAGTCAATTCATCTTATTTTGCCGTGTTTGTTGTTTTTGTTCTATTTAAATTTATGAAATAACAGTAGCGATTCAATAAGATACATTGATGTGATAGCGATGCAAAGGCTAAGGTTGTCTGTCTGTCAGTCAGTCAGTTACAACGTAGAATTTCATACCTATGTACATCAGTTCAATCTGCCATACCACCTTGGCATTGAGACGCAATGGTCAATTCAAATTCCATAGGAGTGTAGATTAGGGTTCGAAGAGAAGGTTATGTGTACGTTAATTAAATTAATGTGCAGTACAGCCTATAACGAAAATGACAATGGACTTTTTGGACCTGAGAATGATCTATTTAACAAAAGAGAAAGAACATACATTCTTGGTACGAAGATTCTCTCATTTGGAGAAATTTGAGTTTGGCAGACTTGAACAGAAAATAATCGATTTATTTGCCTGTCAGCTTGACCATTCATTTAAATGTAAGACTACAGATCCAGATGAAAATGCATGCCACAAAAAAAAACCAATTACTAGTTAATTCCATGGTTGGTTAGTAAGATTACAAGAATACAGTCTATCAATTCTTTTAGTTAGTGGTATAGTCAACAAAGCAATAAGGATTTTTTACAAGTGACTTTATATTAAGTTCACTAATGACCTATTGTCGTCATTAACGGAAACAACACAGTCATTGGTATGCTGGTGTTGTAAGTGATTGGTATTGAAATATTCACTCGTTAAAAATAAAAATATTCCATTGTCTTTTCTAAATCATTACAACTGTAATTATATTGGTCAATTTATGCATTCAATGCAGTGTTTGTGTGTGTGTGTGTATGTGTGTACGTGTTTTCTTATTATGATCATTGTTAATCATCATGCATTGTATTATTATTATTATTATTATTGTTATTATTATTACTATTATTGAATTTTAGCTATTCATCAAATACGTACGAATGGTTTACGTAATCTAGGCAATACATGTTATTTAAATTCGGTAGTGCAAAGTTTATCGCATACAAGAGCATTAGTTCATTATTTTCTTGATGGTCTACATGAACGTAAAGCGATTGTATCCAATTGTCTTGGTTATGGTGGTGAAATTGTGAAACATTTTGAATTGTTACTTTCAGCATTGTATAATCAATCAAATCAAGATAATGAATTATATAAATTTAGAGTAAGTAAAAAAAAGCCTTAAAACAAAAAAATATAACACCAAAATAATTATTTATTATCTAAATGTATGTTCTTTTTTTATCTATTTGCTGTTTCTTTTGTGTTTGTGGACAGTTTTTATTTTTTGTTTGTTTAAACATAATCATAACTATCAAAGATTATCGCAGTCATGTATAGATAGATATACATTCAATGGTTAAACTATTTTTACATATTCTTTGTCAACAGATTAGTATGATTATTTGAATATACGAGGGGAAGTTGTTTTATAGTTATTTATAAACATTGTAGAATCTGAAATAGTTGTGCATATCCTCTAGTTTTCACTTATATATCAGAAAGGTGATTAAATGATATTTTCAATTAGAGTTATGAAGATGTGTGTTTTTACACACATGTGTGGCAGTGCGCATCCACGACTCCTGCACCTCGCAGGATTGGAACTGAGGACATTCGGTCTTGTGCGCGAACGCATTTTCTCACAATGAATGCACCATCAGGCCGGCATCCAACGGTGTGGTTTAGTGGTTAGGCGTTCGCTTACAATACCGAAGGTCCTGTGAGGTGCAGGAGTCGTGGATGCGCACTGCTGATGAGTCCCATACCAGGATGAAACGGCCGTCCAGTGCTTCCAGGTTTCTAATGGTGGTCTAACAATGATTGATTGATGATTTCAAAAAAATTTCATTTCTTAGTGGCAGTGGCGTTCTTGGTAATAGCCTTTCTGTGCTTGGTTTCTCTCTACAGATGTGCGCGTCTGTATGTCTTCTCACCCCTCGTCTAGCCGTCCCAACGTAGTCTGTAATGTAAAAAAGTTGTGTAATTGGGGGACATGAAAAAAAAAGAAAAAAAAAA
>CALYCR020000688.1:0-12743 GCA_944470395.2 Schistosoma turkestanicum
AACAAATTCATGCCCACCCGAGAGGAGTTAATTACGTTTCGTTTGATGACATCATCTAACTGTATACATGCATGTAGTGATAAATTTATTAACCTCAAATACTAATAATAACCAAATGATCAATAGATGAAATATTGAAACTTCATCATTGAGACATGTGCTACGAATGCCCGACCACCTACTGCCTTGTTGAGCTATGTTTTGTGGTATAGGAGTAAGTTGGAATAAAGCTAAGGGCGGCTAGACCAAAACACGACACAAATCCATGAAGTCATTGACAACTAGATTGTGTCATGTTGGTAGGTGTCGACTACATGGTTGGGGTCCGCGAGATGATAGTAATCGATGGTTAGAGACTTTGAATGACATAACTGAAAATTGTTTGCAATGGCGCCCGTGCATTCACTCTTAGCGTTCTCTCAAATAGTAATCCTCTGAATTACCTATCGCCTTTATCTTTCTCTTTTTAAGTTTGTTTCACTAGATCCTACTTCTTGAATAATATCTTCGAACACTAATCGCACCGATTACTGCTAATACTTCTACTATCTCTACTACTATGGGATTTGAAGTGACAATTTTATCTCTGTGTTAATGTGGTATGGCAACATGAACTTATGTACGTGCGTAGGAAGCTCAACGTTGTAACTGAATGACTATTAACCAAATGAAAACAGTACTTCTTGCTCAATTAAAACGAAGAAATATTTCGTCCTGGTTAAAACCAAAAAAACTTATACATCACTGAATTCAATCGAAAGCATATCACAGAGAAAAGAAATCATGACTAGAATAGTCCACAGTTTGAATGAAAGTATCGCACACAACATGTTGATTGATTGACTGACTGACGATACGAACAAACTCTATCACATGATAATCTATGTGTGGACAAGAAATTTGATTTATAATGAATAACTTTGAATTATTCTATTCGATTGACAGCAAAATAGGATTTTTGTACCTTACATCACTAAAAGATCTTAGCTAGACCACCACTAGAAGCTAAGATACACAGATGTTTCGTCCTAATACGGGACTTCTCAGCGGTGTTGATATGCTTGGAACGATTACGAGTTCACCTTACTCGGTAAACGGAGCGAAGACAAATGATCCAGTGACACGATAGACTATTCTAATCCGCTTGACCACGGTCCGGCTAACTGTATCAAGAAGTTAGAAAGTGTATTCTACAAGCACCCAAAAATCGAGTTCATTTATACATCATAGAAACATGCTTGGGAGAGCCACAAAAATAGCGTACTAAGATAATAAATACATCAACCAATAACAGTCAAGGATTTTCCTGGGTGGGAAATGTAATCTCAAGGTCAACGAAGCAACTTATGCGCGAAAACATAAAAAATCCAAAATTAGGACCTTTTCCAAGTGATTTCTTGGGATCTAACGTCCCCAACAAGTGCCTTTCTAAAATCTCGCCAAATGGAATCAAACTTTAGATCCTTAATTTTATGTACGAATAGCTAACCACTAGACTAGTTGAGCCGGCATCCAAAGCTGTACATGTCTGATTCCATTCAATTCACGAGATTATGCGACCATCTTACAATGGCTGTGGAGACTAATTGACTCACGTCTGACATCGCTGAGCTCCAACGATCACGGATTCTGACTACAACTCTACGGAATCCTATATTTATAATTGAGTTACAGAAGTTTCCTCAAAGTTCCCCCCCCCCAAAAAAAAACATTGTTCATTTGAAACACAATTAAAATGGAAATTGAAAAGCCCACACATTTTATTTTATTGTCGTGAAAAATATGAATGTAAAAGGTACACTGTAAATTTTTGAGATGGTGAACAAAATTTGTAGCTCAGATGGATGATTCTGGTGGTGTTTTGTTCTGTGAGCTGGATATTTTGGTTGTGGAGCTTACAGTGTTCTTGTTTTGAAGTATTCGAATACTTCACTTCTGCTGTCTGAAGTTTGTGCTGCTGATGTTGGTTCAGTAGAAGAACAATGAAAGCTCCACAACCGAAACATCCAGCTCAGAGAACAAAACACCACCAAAATATTATTCAGTTTAGAATGTTTTTCTGAGAGTATTGTGAGTATTTGTGACTCATGTGTAAGATAACATTTTAAAGTTTTATGTGTAGCACACAAACCAACAGAATCACTTCAATCAATCCTATGTAGACCAAAGAACAAGATGACAAAAGAAGAAAAACCAAATATCATCTACAAAATAAACTGTTCAGAGTGTGAAAAACACTACATAGGATAAAGTGGACGTCCTATTCAGCTTCGTTTCCGTAAACATCACAGTTAGCAATCAAAAGCCATGACATTTCTTCGCTTATATCAATACACACGGACAATTATGGACATACATTCGACTGGAACAATGTGGAAATACTGGATAGGCGGAGCAAGAAGAACACTAGAGAAATTTTAGAAGATTGGCACTCAGGTCAATCAGCAATCAAGAATACATCGACATTGACCTAATTTATTAACCAGTAGGAAAATCATAGGCAAATATAGGATCAAGAAACAGATTAAAAGGAGGATACAATCAAAATAAAGGTTCAAACAACCACAGGTTTAAGGTCACTAACAGACAATCAAGATTCAGGTCAACAGGACAAGCTACAGGTCATATGTAGAGAAATTCGAACACTTCACTTCTTCTATCTGAAGTTTGTGCTAATGATGTTGTTCAGTAGAAGAACAACAATGAAATCTCCACCAACCAAAACACATCCAGCTCAGAGAACGCAAAACACCACAGACAGACAGATAGATACAACGGAGTGGAGCCTGTGGCTTGATTCGACTCAACACGGGAAAACTCACCCGGCCAGGACACTGTGAGGATTGACAGCTCTTTCTTGATTCGGTGGCTGGTGATGCATGGCCGTTCTTAGTTGGTGGAGCGATTTTTTTGGTTAATTCTGATAACGAACGAGACTTTAGCCTACTAAATAGTAGACTGGTCCTCTGTGCTCGTTTAGGGCATGGCTTCTATTGCTTCTTTATGGAGTAGTGTGGTCGTGTTCCGGCGGGTACGGTGCCAGTTTTTACTTCTTAGAGGGACAAGCGGCACACTTAAGTCGCACGAAATTGAGCAATAACAAGTCTTTGATGCCCTTAGATGTCCGGGGCCACACGTGCGCTTTAATGACTGTGCCAGCGAGTCTGGAAACCTGACCCGAAAGGGTTGGGCACACCGTTTCATCACCGTCATGAATGGGATCGGGGCTTGCAAATATTCCCCGTGAACGAAGAATTCCTGGTAAGTGCAAGTCATAAGCTTGCACTGATCACATCCCTGCTCTTTGTACACACCGCCCGTCGTTACTACCCACTGAATAATTTAGTGAGGTCGTTGGATTGGTGTCATTGTAGTGGCTTTGCCGCTCGACTGATACCGAGAAGATAACCTAATTTGACTATTTACAGGAAGTTAAAGTCGTAACAAGGTTTCCGTAGGTGATCTTGCGGAAGGATCATTAACAGAAAAACACCACACCACCTATAAATTCGTATAAATCCGCTGAACATGTGTCTTGACCCTTCCTCCGAAAAACCTTTCCTACTTTTAATATTTTTCAAAGAAGAAGTTTTAGTAAAAAGAATTTATTTATATCAAATAAGCTTGTTTGACATGATAATATATATATATATATATATATATATATATATATATATATATATATTATATAGTATAAAGGGAAGTTGATGACTTATTAAGTAGTAACTTATACAAAAGAAAAAAAATTAACTTGTCTGTATTGATGATTATTTGGGCACCTGTGTGTGTTTATGTGTGTGAGTGTGAGAACAAACACTTTTACTTTCAACTCATGACACGTTGTACAAAAGCTGATAAAAGTAAACAGAAAAACAAAGGAAATGATGAGAAACGATATATTTAAGTGTATACATATGCATAGTACGCATTCATTCAATCAAATATACGCTAGTAGATACAGGTTAAGGACTTGTTTGTCAATGTAGTTCAGCTGGTTGTATTGTATTCAATGTCTGTTTGCCTCACCAATCTCTCGTGGTGGAGTTGAATATTCTAGATAGGGCTCAGCAATTTAATAGCCTATGACTTTATTACATATTGTAGGAATGATGGATGGAGTGAGTATACGGACGAAATGAATCTCTCTATTCATTTTTGGATATTATACTCATGCAATGACAGTTTGTTCGACGGTGCTAATAAGAAGCTCAATAGGGTTGCAAGGAGACATTTCTATCATCCATTTGTGGAAACAAACAGATATGAGGAAGAAAAGCAAAGCTAAGCAAATATAGGTGAAGGTGAGCTAGATAGTTGGAAGATCTTAAGAACTCAATCAAATTTAGCCAATCCTCAAACAGACGGGGTAGGAGTAGGCAGGATGAAAGCTAGGGGTGGTCAAACCGAAACCTGGCACAAGTTTGTGAAGTCATTGAGAACTGGAGTGAGACATATTAGTGAGTGTAGACTATGTTGGTTGGGGTCTGCGAGGCAGTAGTAACCGATGGTTAGAGACTTTGAATAACATGGCTGAAAATCGTTTGTAATGGTGCAGGTGCATCCATTCTTCGTGTTCGTTCAAATTCTAATCTTCTGAATTCACTATTACTTTTATCTCTCTCCACTAACCGGAAGTATATTCTAAAAGATTCAAACTACGGAAAGACAAAGTAACAATAGCATCTAACCGTAGCGGTCTAAAAAGTCGTAGAAATAATGTTTCCCATAAGATTAACGGATATCACGCTTGTTTACAGCTGGACATAGCTACCAACATAACACTTATAAGCAGAAGAACATGGGAGAAGATTGAGAGACCGCACATCTATCCAACTCAACAGCCAGTGCACAGCGTATCAGGTGGAAAGTTAAACATTGTTGGCGAGATACGCTACATAGTCACAGTCGAGGAAATAACAGCGAGGGGAGTAATATTTCTAGCAGAACATCTACTTCTTGATTTATCGGGACTCAACACCAGATAGAGGTTAAAGCTGACAAGTTGCCTCATCAACTTGATCCGCAAAAACATTTATGCTATAGAAGTGGACGACCACCATTAGCCACTTACAACCACTGGACGGCCGTTTCGTCCTAGTATGCGACACATCAGTGGCAGTGTGCATCCATGACTTTTACTACTACTACTGGCAGGATTCGAATCCAGGACCTTCGATCTTGCACACGAACACCTAACCTCTGAACCACTGGGTCGGCATCCAACTCATAACAGGACAAAAAGGCCGTCCAATGCTTCCAGACTAACCTAAGTGTTATGCTCTTCAATTGATATACTTGAATGCTATTACGAGTTCACCTTACTCGGTAAACGAAGCGAAGACAAATGATCCAGTGACACGATAGGCTACTCTAATTTGAGCGCCCCAAAGCCTCGCTAAGTAGAAGAAGAAGCCTTGATAAGGCGAAGAGAATGTATTCTACAAGCACACAGTCAGTCACTCAGTCAGTTGCAACGTAGAACTACGTACGTATGTACATAAGTTCATGTTGCCATACCACATTAGCACAAAGACGCAGATGTCAAATCAAATCCCATAGTGATAAAGATAGTAGAGGTATTATTGGTGATGAAAAAGACTAGGGTTCGAAGATATTATTCAAGAAGTATAATTAAGTGAAATAAGGTTAGAAAGACAAAGGTAGAGGTGCTGACGAATCAAGAAGATGAGAATTAGAGAGAACACAACGAATGGATGCACTTGCGTCATTGCCAACGATTTTGAGCCATGTCTTTCAAGGTCTCTAACCATCGGTGACTTTCGCCTCGCGGACAATTGACCAATTTGGTCTCATGTGCTGTTACGGGTATGAGGGCGGTTATCACTTCCCAGCTGCCCACACCGGCTGCACCCAGAAATCAAGTTCATTTATACATCATAGAAACGTCCTTGAGAGAGCCACAAAAATAGCATACTAAGGATAATAAATACATCAACCAACAATAACGGTCAAGGATTTTCCTTGGGTGAGAAATATAATGTCAAGGTCAACTGTGACCAGACCAGTCCATGCTCGAAATCATAAAAAAATAAATTCAAAATTATTACATTTATCAAGTAAGTTCTAAGGATCTTCTAACTTCCCCACCAACATTAAGACGAACAACCGAAAATTATCATTATTTACCTACCTTCATATGGTACAAGACCTTGACTATTTTCTAAACCAGATAATAATATATCCACTTGATCATCACGTAATTTTTCACCAAGTGCTGTTAATAAATGTCTTAATTCAGCTGCACTAATAAAACCATTATCTTCTTTATCAAATACACGAAATGATTCAATAAATGTTTCTTGATCCACTTCAACTTGTTCTTTTAACAAACCATGATAAATCGGTACGAATGATTCAAAACTAATACGTTCATCTAATTCAGTTAAGGTGTTAGGGGTTAAAGCAAAAGAAGAAAAAAGGAACGGACAATTAGACAGAAAGTATGCAAATGTATTCATAATAAGCTATGACATATCAGCCTGAAGTCATTGACGAGTGGACTTAGAGCCATGTCGGTAATTGTCGACTACCTACCTGGTTGGGGTCCGCGAGATGATAATGATCGATGGTTAGAGACCTTGAATGACATGGCTCAAAATCGTTCGCAATGGCGCCGGTGCATTTATTCTTTGTGCCCTCTCAAATCCTAATCTTCTGGATTCTTCGACACTTCTACTTTTGTCTTTCTAACTTTATCTCACTGAATCATACTTCTTGAATAATATCTTCTAATTCTAACCTCTCTGATTACTTTTAATACCTTTACTACCTCTACTACTACTATTGGATTTGAATTGACAATTATATCTCTGTGTGCTAATGTGGTATGGCAACACGAACTGATGTACTTACGTACATACGAAGTTCTACGTTGCATCTGACTGACTGACATATCAGCCAGCACATAAGATGAAGTTATTAAAATGAATACATCAAAGTGCTGGACAGTTGGATTCAGACAGAATAAATTCTCTTTTTTAAGTTTATTTCACTTGAATCCTACTTACTTACGCTTGTTACCCTCAAATGGAGAATAGGCTGCCGATCAGTGTCCTCCAGCCTCAATCAGTCAGAGTCAGTCAGATGTAACGTAGAACTTCGTACGTACGTACATCAGTTCATGTCGCCATACCATATCAGCACAGAGATGCAATTGTCAATTCAAATCCAATAGTAGTAGAGGTAGTAAAGGTATTAGAAGTAATCGGAGAAGTTAGGATTGGAAGATATTATTCAAGAAGTATGATTCAGTGAGAAAAGTTTAGAAAGACAAAACTAGAGGTGTTGAAGAATCCAGAAGATTAGGATTTGAGAGAGCTCAAAGAATGGATGAACTTAGAAAGTCAAAACTAGATTTCAAGAGGCCAGGAATGACGTTTCGTGAACTCGCATCGTTTACATTAGCGGTGCAGTGAGATAAAGGAATGTGAGTAGAGTTAGTTGTGGAGAGAAGGGAGGTATGTGTGGGTGTAGGGAGGGTTTGATTTCGATCAATTTGGTCTCTCGTGCTGTTACAGGTATGAGGGCGGTTTTCACTTCCCGGCTGCACACACCGTGGAAGGTTGTTTCTTGAGGGACCTGAAAAGGAAGATAGATTAGTGTTGGTCTTGGAGACCTGGGGGCGTAACCGCAGAGTCCAAGGGACAAATGCTTGAGGCCGGTCACGCACGGCCTTTTTATGAAGGGTTTTTTGAGGATTAGCTCCGCTCTTAAAGACCCTTAGTGGGCACCCTTACCCAAGGAGACGGAAATCCGTGAGGTAGGGTGAGGTGTGACATTTTTGGGGTCGACATTTTCTAACCCTTCCTTCCTTGTGAGAAGGCAGCAGCATCGCTGCAGATGCTGGTTGTCCGAGGGAAACACCTTACTGCTGTCACACCCCTCTGCACTCAGCAGTACGACTTCGCTCTCAGACCTTGAGTAGCTGCTTTTAGCCTCATCGTTCTCCAATCCACCTGCCTGGCATGGTAGGACCTGCAGGAACATATGTTCCAGCCAGTATAGCTCGGTTGGGTCATCACGATAGGCAAGCCCGACCACCACGTCAAGGTAGCAGCTACGGTCGGGCCTCCAGCCTACTCTGTCCTGGGCTTCCCTTTCTAGTTCTGTCCAATTTTCGTTCGTTCTTCTTGCTTTGCCTTCCTCTTTTTCTTTGACCCTGAGTGTTCCAAGTGAGAGCTTGTCTTGTGATGCAGTCGGGTGCTTTCCGCTATGTGTGTCCTATCCACCAACTACAGCGTTTCTTCTTGATTTATCCCTCCACTGGAATCTGGTTTGTTCTCTTCCGCAGTAGGCTGTTGCTGGTGTCTGGCCAACGGATCCGGAGTATTCTTTGTAAACAACTATCTTCTGAATGATAGCTATCGTAGTTCCCAAAGTTTCTGCCAAATACAGTAAAATTATCTTGACATTTGTATTGAAAATTCTGATTTTGGTGTTGGTTGATATTTACTTGGAGTTTTATATGTCCTTCAATTGTAGAAATGCTTCCCTTGCTTTGCCGATCCGGCGCCTTTGCATTTCCATCGGCTCCACCTTGATTGTTAATGATGCTGCCCAGATATGTACAGGTTTTATTGTCCTCTAAGGTTTCTCCATGAAGAGTGATTTGGTTGGTGCATCTTGTGTTGTATCATAGAATTTTGCTTTTCCCTTTACGTATGTTGATACTACCGCTGTTGAGGCCACCGCCACACTGGTCGTTTTCTCTTGCATTTGTTGTTGCGTGTGCGATAAAAGAGCCAGATCGTCCAGCTGCACCTGTCTTTCCAATCTATACCGTGCTTTCCTTCAGATGTTGACGTCTTCATAATCCAGTCTAACTAGATTCTACTACTTCTTGGATAATCTCTTCCAACCTTAATCTCTCCGATTACTGCTGATACTTCTGCTACTGCTACCTCTACTACTACGGGATTTGAATTGACAGTTGCATTTCTGTGTGCTAATGTGGTACGGCAACTTGAAATGATGTATGTACGTACAAAGTTCTACGTTATAGTTGGTTGACTGACTGATTTCAATATACGGATAGAATTATATATTTTGATAAGATGAATACTATGAAATAACTACTCTTCCTAGTGTGTAATTTCTAAACTCCTTTATTAAGGAATTCAAAGTTCTTCTTTATTGGAATAAATCAATAGGTATTATGATTTTAAGTAGTGCATCTCTGATAGAATAAGAATGTTCCTGATAGTAGTAGAACACTTGATGAAATAATAAAAGCTTACATCCATTTATAGTAATCTTGATAAAATGAGTAATTCCAGACATATCATAATGTTATGCTGCTTTGTACTACATACAATAAAGTGAGAAACAGAAGTATGGACAGGTAGAGTTGTGAGTAGGCGGATTATTTACTCACCTTTTCAAGGTCACCATAACACACACTAGTCTTATATGTGTAATAATTTATTTAGCGTTCAGTTTAAAAAGAAAAACAGGTTACTACGCAATTTTGACTACTTTACTTTTTATGCCGTTCGTTAGTAAGCGAAACCGGTGTACTGTAACTAAAAATTACACTTTGCGAATACTATTGCGTGTAAAATTATACAATCAAGATAAAATATCAAGTTGAACTATGCATAGAGTCGATTTTAAGATAATTCAATGACAATGTAAGTAGCACGAATTGAATGGAAATTAGAAAACAATGAACTATCCTTGAGACCGCTTCACTTACACCGAAAGGTCTCAACAGTACTGATGGCCTGGTGTGTGACGAAATCTCAGCACGCATGCAGAAGGCTCGATTGGCTTTTGCCAAGCTGCGTCACTTATGGCGTAGGCGAGATATCCGTTTGCTGACTAAAGGACGAGTGTACTGCGCAGTAGTTCGCTCCGTCCTACTCTATGGCTGCGAAACATGGCGGGTTAAAGTATAAGATATTCGTTGGTTGCTTGTTTCCGGTCAAAGGTGTCTTCGAAACATTGCTCGTATATCGTGGGACACCCGAGTGAGCAACGCTGTTGTTAGGAAACGGGTACTAGGTAAGGATGGCAGATCAATAGATGAAGTAATGAAACTTCATCAGTTGAGGTGGTTGGGACATGTGCTGCGTATGCCTAACAACCGACTGCCTCGACGAGCTTCGTTTTGTAGTGTAGGAATAGGTTAGGGGCGGCCAAACCAAAACATGGCATGCAAATCTATGAAGTCACTGGCAACTGGACTGAACCATGTTGGTAGGTGTCGACTATCTGGTTGGGGTCCGCCAGACGACACTAAACGATCGTTAGAGACCCTGAATGATATGGCTCAAAACCGTTTGCAACGGAGCAGGTGCATTCATTCTTTGTGTTCTCTGAAATTATAATCTTCTGAATTCCTCATCACCTTTATCTTTTTCTTTTCAAGTTTATCTCACTAGATTCTACTTTTCGAATCATATCACCAATTACTGCTAATACATCTATTCGAGTAGAGAGCTTGTATAAGGTTAATGATGAACTTCCTCAGTACACCTTTCTGTGGCAGACCTTGCCATAGAACCTCACGATCGACAGAGTCGAATGCCGCTTTAAGGTCAAGGAATACAACCATGGTGGGACACCTATATGTGCGTCTGTATTCCAAGACCTGTCCATACAGCCACGTCCAGGTCTGAAACCAGCCTAGTTTTCTCTAGTCTGCTCTTCACAAGCTCTAGTTAGGCGTCTGAGTATTATCGAGGCTAACGTTTTAAACAATATATTAGTTAAACTGATTCCTCTGCGACTATCACAAGAGGACTTTTGTCCTTTTATATAAATTGGGACAATCAGTGATTAAGAACGGTCAGATGAGATTACGCCCAGTTCCCAGATTCTACCCAAGATCTCAGTCAATCTAACTCTTAAAACTGGACCACCATCCTTAAAAATCTTACCTTACAATCACCTGGAAAATATCTAACACCTTTATTGGTTCATTCAACCAAATACATATATGATAAGATGAATTCTCATGACAAATTAAAAGTCGGAGAAAAAAACAAAACAACAACTTACTTGGATTGTTTTGATAACCATATTTGCCAATATCCGACTCTGTTGGATTCAGACCCATTGCACGTACAACTTCGCCAATATCTTTTGCTTCAATTTTTTCATCTCCTTTTGTGTCAAACAGTAGGAACATGTCGTGAACATCTATATTTACAAATTTTAAACTATATTAAAAGAAAAAAAACTCTCTAACCATTCAGATCGTTTTCACTTAAGTCAACCTAGAATGAATTAGAAATAAAATAGAAAAATATTGACTATACCATTTTTCCAATGCAGTGAAATAACTTTTGTTGATGCACGGATCAGTTAATGAATAGGGTAAAATCAGCAAATGATTTTTCTGAAAAAAATAAGAAACCTGAGAATTAAAAGAATGCAAGAAAGTAATTATGAACTGAATTGTAGTAAACACAATAGGAAGTAACTTGGTATAGGTTGGAAGAAAGTTAGGGGCGGCTAAACCAAAAAATGGCACAAATCTATGGAGTCACTGACAAATGGACTAAGTTATGTTGGTACGTGCAGACTACCTGGTTGAGCCCCGCGAGATGATAGTAATCGATGGTTAGAGACCTTGAATGATATAGCTCAAAACCGTTTGAAATGACACAGGTGCATTGATTCTTTGTATTCTCGTAAATCCTAACCTTCTAAATTCCGCATCACCTTTATCTTTTCCTCCTTAAGTTTATTTCTCTAGATTCTCCTGCTTGAATAATATCTTCGAACCCTAATCTCTCCTATTATTGCTGATACATTTACCACCTCTACTGCTAAGGGACTTGAATTGACAATTACATCTCTGTGCTAATGTGGTATGGCAATATGAACTGATGTACGTACGTACGTACGATGTTCTAGGTTGCTGTTGATTAATTGACTGATTGGTCTGCCCTATGACTTAATGCTATACTTACATCACTCGAGTCGTGAGTATGGGTCTCAGATGGACAACAGGAGTCGACGTCAAAACTTTGTAAAGATATATCAAACCCTATCTGTTGTTTGATCTGAACTGGTGTGCGCACGTTTAATGAAACCAATGTGAATGACATAAGTGGTTTCAGATAGTCTGATTCAGAATACGTACTCCGTTGTAGTATTCAACTTTTGATAAGTCAGTGAACTGATATAGTTTGTTTAGATAGGACAAGATTTCCACTATGGGCGAGCTGCTGTGAGTTAAAGAAGCAGGTATACACAGAATCGGAATAAAGTAATAAACAAGTGACACAGTGTGAAAAATATATGAATGCTAGCAAATAATTGTGAGCACGACTTGTGAGAATGAGGACTTCAAATATGAATTTTCCAGTCGTAATTATCATTTACTTTGTGTGGGGTCGACGTAACTATTCGGGTTCCCAGACCAAAGCAAACGGTTTCCTTAAAGGAGCACCTCTCGAGCCTTTGACCTACAAGTCTAGTCCGAAAGGCGGTGAAGCAACATCAAGAGTTGTAGCCTCATAGTAACGGCAAAACAACAATACGTTCATACACCATTCGTTCTCCCAGAACTCTGGCGTCCATATGCACCAGTGGTTTGTACTCAGTTTTCAACTCCCTTAGGTGGATCCTCCATATCCATCAACCTAATTAAAGCGCCAGACATTCGCTTCTCATTCTTATATATCGTAAGCAACATCGCTGCCACGAGAAGGCAGTGGCTACATACGCGTGACCATATGAAGACATTTAGAGAGAAATTTCTGGTTCCTTGC